>NW_012194820.1:1375477-1392045 GCF_000504015.1 Erythranthe guttata
GATTTGGGCTTGGGTTTATCTCTAGTTTATTTGGTGCCTAGGGGGTATGTAAAATAACCCCGATATATAAATTAATAAGGCATAGAAATAATTCTAGAATTTCATGGGACATTACATATTTTATAGATCTATGAAGGCTTAATGCAATATAATTTAATTGTCGCTTGTTTTTTGTTGAAGTTCACATTACCATCAATCTCGTCCCTCACTTTTCTTAACATGGTTAGAACTTTCGGTATAGTTTTCTCATAACTCAACATAAAATTGTTCTTTAAGAGCTTCTGTTCGTGAAACATGCTCTATAGTATTGAACTAATGGTATTATAAATAATATTCACGTAATTTTAAAAGAAAAATTATTGAAAATAATAATAAAAGTAATTCCGTAAATTAATAAGTTATTAATTAATGTATAAATTAATAATTATTAATTTATCGCTAAGTTAATATTTCGCTAAATTAATAAAATTTTGATGGTCTCAACTATGTTAATTTATAGAGGTTTAACTGTATACATAAGTTTTTTTTTATACATTTCCATACAAAAAATATATTCAAAATATATATTATTATCAACTCTCAATTTGCAACTGATCATTAAATCATTTAAATAATTAGGGAAGTAAAAAAAACATGTGGATATTAATTCGATATTCAAACATGCTAATTTTTCAGAAATTGCAACTTGGTCTATAAGGTGTCCGGCTGGTGTTCTCGAGTGTCAGACGACACAATACGCGTCCGTGATGCGGTTACAAATCTAACATATATGTTAGGAAGTTGAAGGTTGCATGCTACATAGATGGTAAATAATTATAAATAGAGTTGTAATACTTATTTTGCACGTCTAATTATTGATTTTTTTTCTTTTTTTTTTTTTTGTTTCTATATTTCTTACTTTTTGTGTATGTATTCATGAAATGTAGAAAGAAAGAATGAGAAGCAACTGCAAAAAAGATCCAAAAAATGTTTTAATCCATAGAAAAGGTGACAATTGCGTTTGCTTTTTTGAGTTCTTTCAATATATTGCTATATACTTTACGTTTGATGGTTATAACTTATATTGGTTCTTGTACTGTTGTACATGCTACAAAGGGTACGTGGCATATATATATATATATATATATATATATATATATATATATATATATATATATATATATATATATATATATGAATGTGTCAAAACAAATATATATTATAAATTAAAAGATTGAATAAGAGATGTATGAAGCATCATTTGTCTTATCGAAATAAGTGTAAATACATGGTAACAAAATTGAAAACAATATATCGAATAAAGAAGGATGGGGTTAAATTGACCGGCCAATTGCAATTTTATGTCACCAAAAAAGTTGTGGTCGCCACAATAATTTATTTTTTTCCCATTTATTATATGAATTTCATTCACATTAGTTTTCTTTTTATGGTAAATAGCTCTTTAATCCCGTGTTTTGAACTTTGTGCTGATCTCCTCGTATTTTCCACATAAGCATATGACCTCCTTGTAGTTTGAACTTTGTGTATATAACATCACCGTACTTTTAATATAAGCACATAAACAACCCCTGATAGTATTCATTCGGTTAATAATTATGCTCAATAAGAAGAGGAAAATTTTTGAAAGCCTAAGAGGATCATATACTAATATGAAAATACAAGGGGATCGTATGTTATATTAAAAATAAAAGAAGATCACGTGCACAAAGTTCAAACCACATAGACTAAGTGTTATTTACCCTTTTTTTTATATAAAAGAAAAGATAGTACAATTATTGGTCATAGTCAATATTTATTATTGGACTTGCACGCTAGTGCATGTCAATGTAAATTGGGCAATTAAATATTTAGTGTGTGTATATATATATATATATGTATGTTTGTGTGTAATGGGATAGGACCATAAGTGATTTGTACATAAAAGGCTAAAAGCATGACCCAATTTGATCCCATCATTTTAAATGTTTAATTGCCTTTTTGTTTTATAATTTTTTTTAAAGAAGCCTTAGTTAGGTTAAATATAATTCACATTCGAAAATCCGCTCTAAATGTGTTAAGTTGTTGTTAGAGTCGCAAGAGTTGGGAAATAAAGTATTCCGCTTACAGAATTAATCAGACGAAGTTTGAATATCTGAGTTATAAATGAACGAATATGCATGTTTGATTTTTACGAATGAAAGATTAAAATCGAATATGTGAAATATGACATTGAGATGAACCAAAAATTTCTTATCATTATTCAAAATGAAAAAAAAAATATTTAAAAAAAGAAGAAAAAATCAATAAAAAAATAAAATAAATCTATCTATCTAAAAAGGTATAATACTCAGTGGAGGAAATCATTTTGAAATGCTCAAAAGTGTCATTACATATAGTGGAAACTGATGACCTCCCATTTTATGGTATGTAACAATAATGTCACATTGTAGATTTATAATAATCCAATTTAATTGTTTTAAATGTAAGTTTAGAGAAGAATTCCATGTCAAATTCAGTAGAAAAAACTGAGAGTATATATAACATCATTTAAGCCCCTTCATCTTAAATAAGCTTATAGATCGAATAATTTAGCCGTGTGATAGGTCTGATTGTCGAAAAAACCCTCGTGTTGTAACAATTAGCATTTACACCCTATGAATCTTAGTCAAAGTCATGAAGCTTCTAGCCCATGAACGTGCACTATACTTGCCAATTATGCGACTAGGGGTGCATTTCGACTGGAAAAGATCTAATCTATATAATATATAAAAGTCGAATTCCACACCTAATTGATTGACATTTGATAATTTCAATTGGTGACATGTATTCAATTTCATCACATGTGGCAAATTAATTGGTGAAAATAAATCATCAAAAAACATGTCACCATTTTCCAAAATTAAAAAATATATTTAATTATTTCATTATATATTTATATCATACCATTTATAAAATCCTCTAAATATATCAACTTTCTTGGAAACTCTAAATAGTTTTATTTTTTTAATTTAATTTTAATAGTAATTATTTAATTTAAATTTATATAAATTCAATTTGAAATCTTCACTTATTAAAATTGTATGATTGATGGTGTTACGAAAATTTTGTATTTTAATTTCATAAACTTGGATTTAATTATATAAAAAAAATATTGCAGAATAAATCATTTGATATCATACATTTTACATGAACATGACCAGAGAATATGTTTATATTTTTTACTAATTTAATATCATATTCGTAATTACCAAAATTTCTCTGATGTTTGTTTTCGTCTTACATCAACCCGCTTACGGTATGATTTTTCATGGAATTTTTATTACGTGGAATATTCCCCGAAAATGCAGATTCTACCCTGCACACGACATTTGTTCATGGTACTTTTTAAAGACAAAAATTACCCTAAGGGGGACTTTACACGAAATATTTATTCTTTTTAAATAACATCTTCACAACTTTGTAGTATTATTATTACCTCCTCTAAGGGTAATTTTTGTATTTAAAAAGTAAGATAAAAGAAATGTCATGTCTGCAAGGGTAGAATCCACAATTTTTGGGATATTACATGGAATAAAAAATATTTCGTAAAAAATCACACCATAAGGGGATCGTGTAAGACAAAAACAAACATTTGGGGGATTTTGGTAATTACCGATAAGTGGGGGTGATTTCCGTAATTTAGCATAAGTTCATGAGGATTTTCGTAATTTATCCTATTAACAATGATTATCGTTATTTTCACGTCTTAATGCTTGCTTATACCCTTATATTATTTTAAATAATTTTAATGTCAGTTTGATAATATAATTAAATATTAATTTCTAATATATTTAATATTATGTGTTTCTTGAAGTTTCAGGTACCACACATAAGGAATTTGATATAAAAGTTGCGAGATTGAATAGAATTTTTTTGATACAAAATAATAGATAATTGCAAAAACATTGATCCAAAATCATAATTAGGATTGTGATTAGTATTATCATTAGAATTAGAATTATAATTATAATTATAATTAATACTCTTTGAATTAGTATTAGTATTAATACTAGGATTATGATTCGAATTAATATAGTATTATAATTTATATTAGGATTATGATTATGATTAATATTAGTATTAGAATTATAATTAAGATTATAATTATTGATTCGCAATACAATTAGTGATATGTATTAGTATTATGATTATGATTAGCATTAGGATTAAGATTATGGTTAGAATTATTATTATAATTAACATTAGCATAGCATTAGTATTATTAGTAGTAAAGTTATTAGGATTATAATTAATATTAGAAATAGGTCTACGATTAGAATTATGATTAAGATTAGAATCATGATTAGTGTTATGAATAGGATTAGGAATAGGATAAGGATTTGGATAATATTAGTATTACAATTATAATCAGCATAAACATATCCAGATTAACATTAATATTAAAATTAGTATTAACATTAGAATATGTACATTAGCATTAACATTAACAATATTAACATATTAGTATCAATATGAATATTAGTATTAGTATTAGTTTTATTATTAGTATTAGTATTAGTATTGGTACGAGTATGAATATTCGTATTAGTATTAGTATTAGTATTAGTATTAGTATTAGTATTAGTATTAGTATTAGTATTAGTATTAGTATTAGTATTAGTATACTATCAGTATTAGTATCAGCATTAGTATTAGTATTAGTATTAGACTATTAGTATGAGTATCAGTATTAGTATGAGTATCAGTATTAATCGAATTAGTATCACTATTGGTAACAATATTGGTATCGATATTGGTATCAACATTGGTATAAGTACTGGTAGAGGCGTTGTATACATCATATCTCTTTTGCAATATTTATATGTTTTATTGTTGTTTGAACAATGTGCATCACTAATTGAACGACATTGGTGATAAACTTGCAGGTTGAATATCTATTATGTTACTTCTTTGCTCCCCTGTTTGTTGTTACCTTAGTTATTTTGTAGAAGATTCACATAGTGTAGTAAATTGTGTGCAATATTTATAAGTTTTATTGTTGTTTGAGTAATGTGCATCACTAATTGAACGACATTAGTGATAAACTTGCATTTTATTTGAATATCTATTGTGTTACTTCTTTGCTACCCTATTTGTTGTTACCTTAGTTATTTTCTAGAAGATTTACATGGTGTAGTAAACTGCAATCCAAGAAATAGAATTATACCATATGTTTTAAATGATTTCACTTAATCTTTATATCATATTTTGCGCACTTCATGTTTTCTTATCTGTAATCTTAAACTTAATTTTATATGTTACAACTGATAAAGTTTATGTTTTTTTATTTCCTTTAATCCTTTCATTTTGTTTTACTTGAATAAGTATTGTTATAAAAAGGTAGTCATTTACATAAGTTTATTTTTCTGATTTTGAAACTTACCTCCGTGCAACGCACGGGTGAAATACTAGTACCCTTTAACTCTTAAATTCTGAATACTACAGATTAAAAATTTAAATTTATTCCCTAACATTTTCAAGAAATCCCTCTCATGAATTGAGACCAAAATAACATGCAGTAACACGCAAATACACACACTTCCACTTTGATGTTTTTGCGCATATATACACACAACAATTACTCAACCACCATCATAAAAATTTCAAATCAACTAGAGATTCAACCCATCACCTTCTTCAATTCGAAATCCACGAATTCCGAACCACTCTTCCCCTCCATCAAAAACCTTCGCTCCCGTCTCCACCACCGCATCCATATGTTGTTGGTGATGAAGGAGAGCTGTGTAAGAACAAGAAGAAGAAGAAGAAGCAACTTCAACTTCACCGGTGAGATAGTGGGTGGGCTCGAGGAAGAAGATGAGCTCGCAGCCTCGCTCTCTCTCCTTCTATTTATTGTTTTTTACCAAATCAATTGATAGTTTACCTATATTTTTTTTACTTACGCTAATTTAGCCATTTCACCTAAGTCAACAACCAAATATGATGTAAGTGGTGATAGGCAAAATAAAATCCTTCAAACATGAGTTAATAGTAATTTTGTTCTAACATATGTACTATTCCGGCAATTAGACATTTCACAGGGAGTTTATGCAGTGAACTTTCATTGTACACCACCAATAAATAAGCAAGAACAATAGGTCATAAGAAGTTCGACGATACAATTAGAAATCAAAGGGATTTAGCGCAAATTTCTTTGATTTTGGTTGCGTTAAAAAATCAAGTTCGAATTAAGCGCGAAATAAGAATATGAAATCAAAGATTAGTAAAATTAACGTTCTTCTCTCAATATTGGGCTAGACGAGAACGACAGTCTAAAACAACCTTCTAGTCTTAAAACCCAAAACTACATAAAAAGGTCTTTCAAGATTTTAAGACATACATACTATAAATAAGGACATTAGCAGAGCCAGACTTTTGAATCCACGGAGGCCGATTGCACTGAAAAGGGGGGTTGACAATGCTACCATGCACGAATTTATTTAAATATATAAAATAATAACGACACGAGAAATGTTGGGGGAGGGGGCTGTGGCCCCCTTGACTCTATACTGGCTCCGCCACTGTCAAAGGACAAGGAGAGACAAGGCTCCCGACAAAGATGTCTCCATCTAAAACATTGGCCGGAACTCCATCGACAACCATGTTATTCAAGCTCTTCTCTTTCACATTGTAAACCAAAGCTTCCGCCATTGTATTCACCAAAACAACTTCCTCATCCCCAATACAACACAAAGGCTTTGCCATTTCCCATTCGTGAACGCATTCAATATTGAATCTCGTCCACGATTTGGCCGATCGGTACTCTCTCATAATCCAAACATTCGCTTGGCCGATGACGCTCTGAACATCGTAAACACAAAGACAACCCCCAAGAACCACAAGTTCATACGGCACAAGGTTCACATCCGCACCAACTGGAGCAGGCATTTCATCAAACACCTCGCGAGCCAAATCGAAAGCCACGATTACGGTCCGTTCGTTTGCATTAGAAGCAAACCAATGGATAGCTCCATTCAAATAAGCCCCGGGCGTACGTAGCACGTAAACATGATCGTAAGCATCTTTTCCGAGAAAATAGAAAATATCGTACGGAGGGTTCCCCACCCTTTTCCAAACACCACTCCTCACGCAATACACGTCGACAAACGTATGGACAACGGCCGAGACATACTCGCGGGGATCCTGGTAAGAAACCGAGACGATCTTGTAATCATCGATCGAAGAATCGTACCCGAACCCATGCATGGCGATGCTTTCGTCCTTGTAGGAAGGTGCGGGCCAATCGGGTACTTTTACGAGCTGCATTGTCATCGGATTCAGCAGAAACTTATCCTCGTCGTCGTTTTGCAACAAAACGAGACCGTCGCAAGAGCCCAAAACATCGCTCCACCGTTTTTCTAGACCTAGCTCGAGTTCTCTTGAAACGGCGTCGTTTTGTACGGCGGAGATGGTGCGGATTGAGAAATCTCCGGCGATGAAGATGAGATTTTGTTGGTGGGTTCTTTTAAGATGGGTGAGGTGGGCTTTGATGAATTGAGTGCCGGACAGAATAGTTCGCCATGGTTTCGATACGCACCTGGATTTGCCGACGCATTTTGCCGGGAGGCGTGATAGTATATCGAACATGATTTCGTCGGGGAGTTCGGAGATCGCCATTTCTAGTTTGAATTCACGAGGGTTTCGGATTCGGTTCCTCCGCCGCCGTTGATCGGAAGTGGGGACTGACTGAATGGGAAATAAGTATGACGAGTTTCAATTCCTAATCCTTTTAAGGACGGAAGAAAATCGGACGAATCGGATTGGAATCAGCATTTTGGGGACAAAATCATTTTTTTTCGGAAATTTAGGAAAAAAATCGAAAATCATAATATCGGAAAATTGAATGAAAAATCTTGTTCGGAAACTGAAAATTTTCCAATATGAGTCAATCGAATTCACAAATAAAGTACATAATAATATTGATATTATAGGTGTAATTTTTGAAAATCGGAATCTAATACGTATTCCAATATTTTAAACACACTACATAGTATATTTAATTAAATACAAAAGAAAGTATACACACAAGCTACAATGACATATTAACTATTAACACACCCCAACATTTCTTACATACAATTTGATTAACTATTCACACAATTTTACTACCTATTCAACACTAATTCCTCTTATGGCAAGTGTATCCATCTGCTTGGGCCTCTTGTAATTCTTCAGCAAAAGAGAGCTGCAAACCACGCTAACCGAGGACGCCGCCATTGCCGCCCCGGCAATCCACGGCGGCAGCCGGAATCGGGTACCCGGAAAAAGTACCCCGGCGGCAATGGGGATGCCCATGATATTGTACCCCAACGCCCAAATATAGTTGAGTCGGATTCTGAAAAACGTTTTCCTCGATAGGTCTATGGCGGTTATTACATCCTCCAGATTGCTCTTCATCAGAACTATGTCTGCCGCCTCGACAGCTATGTCTGTGCCTGCGCCGATCGCCATTCCGACGTCGGCCGCCACCAGTGCCGGCGAGTCGTTGATGCCGTCTCCCACCATTGCCACAATGTTGCCTGCCGCCTGTTGATAAAATAATAAAAATAAATAAATAACCGACATTATAGTTAAACCTCTATAAATTAATACAGTCGGGACTGACAAAAAATTCTAATAATTTAGCGAAATATTAAATTATCGAAGCTAATAAGTTAGTACCTTTTTCCCGAGTCGGGACCGTAAGAAATTATTATTTAAGCAAGGTTATTAATTTATCGAGTATTAATATAAGTAATATAACATTGTACCTGTAGTTCTTTCACTTTCTCTGCTTTATGCTCGGGTTTGGCTTCCGCAATAACGGTATCGATCCCAACTTCCTTAGCAATCGAATTCGCAGTACCCCAATTATCACCCGTGACAACTATACTCCTTATTTTCATTGTCTTGAGAAACGAAATGACTTCTTTAGCCCCGGGTTTCAAAGGATCGGATATAGCAAGTATTCCGACCAGTTCCTTATCAATCGATACGAGAATCCCCGTCTGAGCCAAACCTTCGGTTTCCGCTAATATTTCTTCAGCATCGAGTGAAATATTAATATCTCGATCCACCATTAAACTCTTGTTCCCGACAAGAACCTCTCTGTTTCGGACAAGAGCTTTCACCCCATGTCCGGTTATTGATTCGAATTCTTTCGCTTCTGGCCAAACGGGATTCTCTTCGTCTTGTCTGAATTTTTTCGCATGCTCCACAACTGCTTTGGCTAATGGGTGCTCACTGTTTACCTTTATAAACGAAAAAAATAAAAATTAATGGGTGTTTTTTGGATTTATAGTAATGAAAAATTATTACAGCAATAAAAAGAGAGAATATACCTCAGCAGCAGCGACTAGTTCGAAGAAATCGGTAAGAACCATGTTTTTCAAGAGCCTAGTATTGACAACCACCGGCTTTCCGACCGTCAGCGTCCCTGTCTTGTCGAAAACTATACAGTTCACCTGTTATACGAAAACGAGGTTAAATAAAATATAAAATATTCCGCAACATGTAATAAGAAATAGAAACACGATCGATATCGTATCGTAATTACCTTATGAGCGCTTTCTAATGCATGGCCACCTTTAATAAGTACACCTTGAGAAGCACCGACACCCGTACCGACCATAACAGCTGTCGGAGTAGCTAAGCCAAGCGCGCATGGACATGCTATGACCATGACAGAAATGCCGAACTGAAGCGCCAGCTGGAAGCTATCCATCGAAGAAGGAATCCAAGAAGTCGGGTACCTGTTTAATTTTCCCGCCAAAAACCAGGCCAACCAAGTCGAAAACGAAAGAAATATAACCTGCAAAATAAATAACATTAGTCCAAGAAACAGTTTCTTGATTTCGAATCAATAAAAAAAAAGTTATACATACATACATACATACATACATACATACCAAAGGAACGAAGAATTTGGAAATCCGGTCAGCAAGTTTCTGGACCGGAGCTTTCGCCATTTGTGCCGATTCCACAAGTCGAACGATTTGAGCAAGAGCACTCTCCGATCCAACTTTCGTCGCCTTAATATGCAGAACCCCGTTCGTGTTAACAGTCCCTCCAATTACCAAATCGCCCTTCCGTTTTCCGACCGGCCTAGATTCTCCAGTAATCATGCTCTCGTTTACGTGACTCTGTCCCCACATAACAAACCCATCGCACGGCACTTTCGCGCCCGGAATAATCTTCATCACATCATTCTTTTGTATCAATCGACTGTCTATTTCTTCCTCGTGCAAAACGTTTCCTTCACCGTCGAGAGTTAAAAGTGTGGCCGTTTCAGGGGCTAAGTCCATGAGCTTCTCTATAGCATCGGAAGTCTTCCCTTTGGCCAAAACCTCCAAATACTTCCCCAAAAGTATGAACGAAATCAGCATCGAGCTTGTTTCGAAGAAATCGGTCGACTCGAAATTCGGCGACGTGGCAGCTCTCAGTACCGAATAAACCGAATAGAAATAAGCAGCATTTGTTCCAAGCGCAATCAACACATCCATGTTTGCCGAGCCATGTCTTAACGCTTTGTAAGCACCGACGTAGAATCTTCGACCGATAACGAACTGAACTGGAGTAGACAATATCCACCTCAATACTTCACCGATATTAAGCATGTTCACTATCTTAGTTTCGAGCCCGTGTTTGATTCCAGGTATATACATAAAAACCATGGACAGTAAAAACACAGGTATCGTAAAAACGAGGCTCCATAAGAAAGATTTGTAGTACTTCTTAATCTCCTCCCCTCTATGAGAACCTCTGGAAGTTCCTTCGGGAAATATCTTCGCCTTGTAGCGGCCGGAGCCAGTTGATTCGATAACCTCGATGAAATTTCTGGGGCCCGTTAAATCGGGTTGGTAAGAGAGGGAGACCTTATTGAGTTCGAGATTGAAGTCCATGTCTTGAACACCTGGCAATGCTTGGAGGGAATCGCCGATTATTCTCATGGAAGATTCCGTTCGCACTCCGTCGACTTGAAGGTGTATTTTGCACCTGTCTTCTTCGCCCGTGCTGATGAGGGTAGCCTCGAATCCGGAATCTTCTACAGCTTCGAGGATTTGAATCGAGGACAAGATATTTGGATCGTAACGGATTTCGGCTTCTTCGGTTGCTAATGCCACCTGTGCTCTTTCTACGCCGGGTAGAGATTGTAGCGCCGATTCGACTGTTGTGGAGCAAGAAGTGCAAGTCATGCCTTTTATGCGAATTCGACATACTTGAGAGGTTTTCTCGCTCGTTTCTTCTTGTACTAGTGTCGCTTCGAACCCTACATCTTCGATTGTCTCGCGGATCGTTTCCTCCTGCAGTTTGTGACAAGTCGAATAATATAAGAACAGGTTAACTGGTTTTTTCTTTTTTATATATAATTTAAAATCGTTAAGGCAAATACGTTATTTTCCATCATATGTATTCAAGTAAAATGTGTCAACTACAAACATACTTGGGATTGCACACATATAGAATCATGCTAAAAGAGTTGGCTATAGAGCACCATAACATATCAGCCTCGGAATTTAGTCGAATAATATAAACCGGAAAACCGTTTCACTTTAAAACAACTTTATTATGAGGAACATAAGAATTAGGGTCAATAGATCATGTGCCATCCAGAACAGGCGAAAGCCCCTCTAAAGCTTGCTGAGTATTTTTTCCCTTTTCTTTTTTTTTTTAAAAAAAAAAAAAATATAGTTTGCTTCTCAGCCTTTAATCAAAGTCCCATACTTCCCAAAAGGAACATATTCCCACGAATATTTTTCCATGCGATAGAGTTCACTGTAAACGGTTTGCTTTTCAGAGAGAACACAGAGGAGCATATTCTTTAAGGGGAAAAAATCAAGAATTTGAGTTTAAATGCTCTGCTTGAGTAAGAATCTAAACAAACTTCAAATGCAAAAATGACAAATATAAATTATATGAAGTTCCAATTATTAAATAAATAAATTAAAATAAAGGGTAAATTACGAAAATCCCCCTAAACTTACGCTAAATAATAAAAAATACCCCATCTATTCGTAATTACCAAAAAAACCCTGAGGTTTGTTTCCATCTTAAACCAACCCTTACAGTGTGACTTTTCACACGGAATTTTTTTTTTTTCATTCCAGGGAACAGACTTTACACAATTTCAGATATTTTCTTTTATTTCTCACCTATTTAACAGAAGGTATAATAGACTGTACACATTTTCTGTTAAAAAACTCGATCAACAGTTAATCAAGTTAATCAGAGATGGAGTTTGGTTATTACGGAGAGGTGGAGAGTGTTTTCGTTATTTAGCATAAGTTCAGGGGTTTTTTCGTAATTTAACCCACCAAAACGAAACTTTTACAAGTTACAACCACCACCAACCGGTAGCACGCATAACCCGTGAGAGCAGCTGATTGCTTAAATTCAAATCAAAGCACACTAATGCATGTTTTTACACACACAGAAGATATAAACAGTTTAAAAAAAAAAAAATCTGAAAATTAATTTAAAAATCTAACTTAATTTCACAGCTGTAGAAAATTCACCACAAACTTACATTGACAAAAGCAGGGTAAAACATGACTTGAGCGCGGTTGTTGAGGACATCGACCGCCGCCTCCTTGATTCCGGGGAGGCGTTTGACGGCCTTCTCCACCGATCCGGCGCAGGCGGAGCAGGTCATTCCGGTGACGGAGAAAATCGCCATGGATTCCGATCCTCGCATGAATTTCTCCTCGTCTGATGAAACGGCGACGCCTTTGGGGTACTTGGGCATCGACGGGTAGTGGGGCCGAGGGGACAAATTGCCGCTCTCGTTCGGCCTTATGCATGCCAGTGATAGAAACTTCGCCGCCGCCGCCATCGCCGATTCGTAGCGGTCTGCAACTTTGATTTTGATTTTGATTTTGATTTGAAGATTGGCTTTCTCTCTCTATGTGTGTTTCTCTCTCTATCTCCTTTTTTTCTCGCTTCTGTGATACGGAAAATGTTTTGTGTGTTCTTTGAATGCACGATACCTCCCGGGTTTATATAGAAAGTATGAAAATAATACAGTTTTCATCCCTCAAGTTTTCACCGATTCTACATTTAGCCCCACATGTTAATAAAAAGTACCTTTGGTCCCACATATTTCAAAAATTCAACACCTTTAATCATTTTCGCCAATTTTTTGTTAGTATTGACGGAATCAAGTGTGTGCTCGTTGCTTCCTTAACTGACAGACTAAAAGGTTAAATGACAGAAGTAACCAAAAGTGTTCAATTATTGAAACATGAAGGACCAAATGTGTATTTTTCAAATATAGGGGTCCAAATGTGTATTTTTTAAACATAGGGAACCAAATGTGAAATCGATGCAAATTTGAAGAATGAAAAGTGTAATTTTTCCTAGAAAGTACTCAACTTGTAGTTGTTCAATTTTTTTATTTTTTATTTTTTTGATTTTTTTTTTTCATTTTTGAACAATTAAATTCTTAATACGAATTTTGAAAGGTAGTTTGTTTTCGACCCAATTTTTTAAATTAGTCACTATCTTTGTCTTTTTTTTTTTGATAAGATCGTCACTATCTTTTTAATTGACTTTGAATTGATCCCTTTAATAATTAGAAAGGTAAAGCACAAAGCAACCCCCAATAATTTTGAAATTGTAACGAAATATATGATAGTGAACTTTTGAAAATAGAGTGAAGGGAAAAATTATAGTCAGCATCAGTTTCACATTTAGTCCCTATATTTAAAAAAAAACATATTTGGTCTCTCGTGTTTTAATAATTTAACAGTTTTGATCATTTCCGTCAATTTATCGTTAGTTCGTTCATTAAGACAATGATATGGGCACACGCCTGATTTAGTTAGTTTTAACGGAAAATTGGTAAATAGACTAAAAATGTTGAATTTTTTAAACATAGATGACCAAATATGTTTTATGTGAACACAAATGACCAAATGTGAAATTAGTGCAAACTTAAGAGATCAAAACTGTATTTTTCCTGAAAATGGACTTTCAAATAGTAAGAGACAACCTTAAAGAATTGTTAGCAAGACCGGTGCACGATTATGAGTGACATGTATGCATCAATACGATACCTGTATACAAATATTTAGTTTTCGTTTGGTTTTCAAAATAAGATTAGTTAAAATAAAATTAAATAATATAATGAAAATCTAAATATTTTATCGGATTTTAAAACGTTCAACAATTCTTTTTCCTAAAAGGTAAATAAAAATAAGTCATCATAATATAGTATTTGTGCCTTCCGACAATTATTAGAGATATCATATATTAAATAAAGTGCAATTTTTAATCATGATTAATCTCCCAAATCAAACGAAACTTTACGCACATATAAGGAACCCATCTCCCCTAGTTCCGGACATCCCAAATTACTTTCTCTCTCTCTCTCTCTCTCTCTCTCTCTCTCTCTCTCTCTATATATATATATATATATATATATATATATATATATATAAATTAGAAAAAAAAGAAATTAATAATAAAGAATCAGGTGCTTAATTAATTATACCTAAAAAGTGTCCAGGTTCATAATTGCATCATACATATATATCAGACGAAGAAAAACGATTAAGGCCTTGTTTGGAGATGTCGAACATCAAATAAACTCTAATTTTTTAGTTATTAATAATAGATCATCTCCAACCAAACAGGGTTTAAGTAGCAAAGCTTACGACATATTTTCATTATTTTAAAATTTGATATTTAACTCTTTCAGGGGAGGTAAAAACGGGATAACGACTTTAACAGTCACCAACAAATCATTTTTTTGCATGTTTTGTAACTAGATCGTTAAAATTAAGTTTCAAATTTTGTTAAAGCTTCGACTTCTGCATAAGTGATTACATCATTTTTCTGAATTTTTTTTTTACAAGTCAAACTTACCACATGAGAAATATTCAATAAATGAAAATGAGAGATTGATTGGCTTTTATTTAGTTGTAAATTTACCTCATGAGGGTTAATTTACGGCCACAACTGTGATATAATTAAATTACGAAAACACCTTTCATGTTTGAGATATAATTAAATTATGAAAACACCTTTCATGTTTGGTTAATTATAATCACTCCTTTAAATTATTACATGTTCACATTTGCGGTGTAAAATTTAGTGAAATTTTCTAGATTATGTGGAATATGCTTCAATTTGTACCCGTTTTACTGCATTCGAGCTCTACATTTTAAAACAAGATGATCGTAAGACATGTCTATTGGCTTGTAAGTATAAGATGCGTCCATCAGCAATTACTTTTTTGTACAAAATGAGTATAAATTAGAAAACATTTCACGAAATGTAAAAGATTATGTTGTATTTGATTCCAGAAGAGTACACCAGTACAAGGTTTGTTATTGACGGCATCTGAATTTATCTGATATATAGATGAATTAGAAGAAAGACCGTATGTCCCAAAAAATTAATCACGAAAAAAAGAATATCACATATCAACTCGCCCTACCACGTATTAATGGGAGTTCATCAGGTGATTCACAGACGTGTGATTAAATAACTACCCAGTAAAAGCACACATACACATGGATGCGTGTCTAACTAAGTTTTCTGTCTTTTTTTATTTTATTTTTTTATTTTTGTACTATTTATTACAAGTTGGTATTTTTATTTTATTTTTTAAACTTCTTTTTATTTATTTTTAATTTAATTTCTTTTGGGAGAAGAGTTTGGGCTTGACAGGTAACCCAATTACTTATCCAGCTGTATAAGCCCACTTACCCAACCAAATATGTGACCTTTTAAATCCAATTAATTTAGATATATTGACTTTTGAAGCCCATCAAACGTTACATCCACGCAACTACTATGTATAAAGTATTTGGTTCTATTCATCCAATTCCAATAATAAATAAATGAATAAATAAACATAATTAATTCAAATGCCTGCATTTATAATTTGGGCTTCATTTAAAAGTCCAATTTGCTTGTTGAATTCGCCAACTGAGTTTAGTGGGCCACCTTGAACCCAATAGGGTACGGCATACAACTTTTAAAGTATACGGGGGCCCGTACCCGACGATTGCTAAATACGTCAAAAACGAGTTGAACTCAATTTCTTAGTAGATCGTTCTATGAATTGATACAAATTTTCTAGAACTTTTGTAAAATGGCAGATACGGACTTTTGGGAGTATAACGACGTCGGTTCGCATCTGCACTATGTTGGGGTTCCACATGATAGCACAAACTCCACATTGGTATGATATTATCCAAATTTGGGCCTGGCCTAACTGATTTTGCTCTTGGATTTCCCCAAAATGCCTCATTCCAGTAGAGTTGTTATCCCCTCATTATAAAGGGGTTTACTATTCACAGTGCATTTTTTTTCGATTATAGTGCGAAATAATTCATTTGTCAAGAAACTCTTTAACATTTTTCCAAAGGTTACGGCTATATACAATACTTATTCCATTTGTGTAAAACCAAATTAAAGAAAGATTCCAAAAAATTCCATTTTATTAAGATGAAATGACAAATATACCCATAAATTAAATTGGCTTTTGTTTGCTCATGCAAGACCAAATAACAAATAATAATAAAAAACAAAAAAAAAACAAAAAGAAGAAAACAAAGAAAAAG
>NW_012194820.1:1395614-1410060 GCF_000504015.1 Erythranthe guttata
CAGGTTCATAATTGAATCATCTATGATTGAAGATAATCATGCATGACTAGATACATATATATCAAATGTTGAAAAACAATTAAGATATCAAACATTAAACAAAATCCAATTATCTGGTTATTAATGACGGTCAATCTCCAACCAAACGGGGCTTAAGTAGCAAAACTTACTACATATTTTCATTATTTTAAAATTTGATATTTAACTCTTTCAAGGGAGGTGAAACGGGATAACGACTTTTTAACGGTCACCACCAACGAATCATTTCCGCGAATTTTGTAAATAAATCGTTAAATTTAAGGTTCAAATTTTTTTCAAGCTTCGACTTGTGCATAAGTGATTACATCATTTTTCTGAATTTTTTTTTATAAGTCAAACTTACCACATGAGAAATATTCAATAAATGAAAATGAGAGATTGATTTGCCTTTGTTTAGTAGTAAATAATATATTTCAATACGATTTGAGGACTCGTCATTGTCCAAACCTCATTGTTAAATTGTACACGGTCATCCTGGGGTAAAGTTAAATTACGAAAACCTTCTTATATTTGGGTAATTATAATTACTTTCCTCAACTTTGAATTGTCTTATATATTTACTTTTGCGGTGTCAAATTTAGTTGAATTTTTTAGATTACTTAGAATGTGCATCAATTTTTACCCGTTTTACTCCATTCGAGCTCCACATTTTGAATCAAGCTAATCATAAGACGTGTCTATTGGCATGTAAATATAAGATGTGTCCATGAGCAATTGCATTTCCACACAAAACGAACACAAACTAGATAACATTTCAGGGAATGTAGACGATTCTGTTGTACTTGATTCTAGAAGAGTATACCAGTGTAAGGTTTGTTTGACCGCATCTGATTTTTTCTGAAAGACGAAAAATAATCACGAAAAAAAAAAAAAAAGGAATATCACATATCAACTCGCCCTACCTCGTATTAAGGGGAAGTTATATGTTAGATCAGGTGATTGTTAATCACATATGGATGATTAAATAACTACCCAGTAAGATGACACATACACTGGATTTGTATGTGATTAAGTTTTTTCTCTCTCTCTCTCTCTATTGAAATTAATTTTTTTATTCTTTATTACAAGTTGGTATTTTTTTAACTTCTTTTTATTTATTTATTTTATTTATTTCTTTTGGGCGAAGAGTTTGGGCTTGACAGGTAATCCAGTTGTCCAGCTGTATAGGCCCACTTACCCAACCGAATATGTGACCTTTTAAAAAGATATATTGACTTTTGAAGCCCAACAAACGTTACATCCAACTCGAATAAAAACTAAATGAAAAACATAATTAAATCAAATGCCTGCATATTTTTCATTGACTTTACTACTAATTAAATAAATAAATATAAATAAGATAATATTTATGTCATTATTCTTGTGACCTGGGATTATTGGACTTGGACATAAATTAATTTGGGCTTCATATAAAAGTCCAATTTGCTTGTTGAATTCGCCAACCCAGTTTAGTGGGCCACGTCATGACCTTGAACCCAATAGGGTACGATATAAAACTTTTCCCGGGGCCCGTACCCGACGATTACTAAAAACGTCAAAAACGAGTTGAACTCAATTTTTTAGTAGATCGTACTATGAATTGATACGAATTTTCTAAAAGTTTCATAAAATGGCAAACACGGACTTTTGGGAGTATAACGACGTCGGATCTATGATCATGAGTTTCGTTCATTGGGCCGTTTTACCTGAGTTAGAGTTCGTTTTTTCGATCGACTGGGTTATTAATGAATTAATTAAGTCGAATTAATCCTATAGAACAAATAAAATATTCAATCCAACAAAAAAATAAAGTAAGACTTCTGAAAATTATATTAAAATCGAAATTAAAAACAAAATAAAATATAAAACATGAATTTGTTCTTTGATTTTAATATGACAATATATACTTGGCTTATTCTCCTCACCAAGGGTTGTTGAATTTGGACAAAAGTTTTGTTGGGCTTTTGTACGCAACCCAATAACATTGTTAGACTTTTTACAACCCAATTTGGTGGGCTAGACCATTGACTTTTGTCCCAAATAAGATTTAATTTCTTGCAAAAGAAGTATTAGTGTGAATCTATATAGGGCAAATTACGCCCGTCGTCCTTGAGGTAAACTCAAATTACGAAAAATAATCTTGCCTGTTTGGATCATACAATTATCTTCCTCAACCGTATATTATCTTACAAAAAAAAAAAACCCCTCATTCAGTAGGTAAATTTGAAACTATAAGGGTAAATATGTAAGAAAATACATAATTTAGAGGAGTTTTTGTAATTAGGCAAACAAGAAGAATTTTTTTTTTTAATATAAACATAGGGTGGGCTGTAATTTGGCCATCTATATAAATCAAAGGTGCGAAACTATTTGATGTATTTCACCGTATGTTACTAGGACTTCATAAAAAAAATATAGTTTTGAAAATATATACGAGGAGGTTCAAAGATTTTTTCCTTCCTAGTCAAAAACCCAAATTTTAATTTTAATTTGTGAGACCCCTGAACAACATAAAATACCTGTTTTGTCCTTTTAACATGTCTTATATTTCATATTTTTCATTTATTCATGTAACATGTCTCTCATTTCATTTTTACAGAACTTATTCTTTTGCAAGGTGTTTCTTATCTATATATTTTCCCCGGTGCGATGTTATTTTCAGTCATTTCCCTATGGTGCTCGGTGCAATTCTTATTATCTTTAAGATTTATTTTTGACGATATACTAATATTTAATAGTATTCTTATATTATAACTATGAAGAACATGACACTTATAACATATTTTTATTATCGTTGGTCGATTACGTTATGTACTTAGATTTAGTGACCGTAATAATTGTTATCTGCTTAAATTTATTTTTGAGACATGTATTTTCAGTCAAAAATATGTCGCCCCGTGCATCGCACGGGTGAATACTAGTTCAATAAATAACCTAATCCCCTAACACCTCTCTCTCGCCATTGTTCTTATTTCGAGAGAAAAATATTTATCCAAATCTCTCGGTTGGTTCGGATTCAGGTTCCCTTCAAATATTGGAATTAATGGAAAATAGATAAGAATTAACTCAAAGAGCCAGTGTAATTAATTATATTACTGAGTTTATGATATTTTTGATAAATACTGAGCTTATGATTTAATTTGTAGATTTATATATTTTTTTAATTTAGTTTATAGATGGTCAGCAAATTGATGCTGCAAATTGAAATCTCTGGTGTGGAATTGCGACAGTGCCATAATTAGATCAGTGCTTGATGAAATTACTCAAAAGTATAGTCGTCCGTATAAGTTTGGATTTAATTTGCATTTTCGATTTTAGTGTTCGTTTTCTCTAACTCGTATATTTTGCCGCAGGGATTGTTGTTTTTGCTACTTTATACAATAAGGAATGATGGGGAATAGTACACTACGAAGTGAAATTTATCAAGAGTATAGAACACTGTAGATGACTATAGTCATATATAGTAACATTACTACATGTTACTGTAGTCGACTATAGTCATATATAGTAGTAACATATAGCAACATGTAGTCATGTATGGGCTATGTGTTTTTTTTTTTTTTAATTTAGAGTGATGATGATGATTTGTTTTTTGTTGAAGAACATGTGCATGTTATTGTGTATTTCAATCTACATTTATACAAATTGATTTATAATATCAAGATTTAAATTGTGATTTTTGTTGTTTGGTGTCGATGATGTTCTTTTGTATATAATCAGCGATCTACATAATCGGTCGATTATATATAACTATAAATAAATGTATATAATTTTTGAGTAAAAAGAAAGTACATGACTATATATAACTATACGTGACTACATAACATATAACATATTATAGTCATATGCAGTCAATATCTGTACAAGAAACTTATTCAAGAATATTAAAAAAATATAAAAAAAAAATTTAAAAATTTGAAAAATTTAAAAAATTAAAAAAAAATTAAAAATTAGAAAATTAAAAAATATAAAAATAAAAAAAAAAAAAAAATTAAAAAATTAAAAATAATACGAAAATAAACATTTATATTGTTTTATTAAAAAAAAATATATAAAAATGATACATGCAGACTCAAAAAGGCTAAATGCGGTTGGGCATTGTGCTGAATGCATGGTTAAAAATATTGAATGCAGTTAGCAAAAATTGCAATTAAAGGTACAATAGTACTTTTGCCTCTCCAAGAGTGTATCTTAAAGAAAGAATTTTAAGGGTGGACCTATCCCTATATATTTTCCATACTAGGGGTGTATATCAAATGGACCCTATATAATAATAATAATAATAATAATAATAATAATAATAATAATAATAATAATAATAATAATAATAATAATAATAATAATAATAATAATAATAACAATAATAATAATAATACTAAAAAATAATAAAATTATAAAAGAAAATCAGAATATCATCTGTATATAATAGTGTCTTTTATATTTGAAGAATATATGACGTCATAAAAAAAAAGTATTACCCTGCTTATTGCAAAAGCTTGTGAAACTTACTATGCAGCAAATGCACAAAGCTGCAAACACTTCTTTTCACTATTTATTTATACACAAACATATGTATATGCCCACCATAGCATATTCCGAGAAAAGAACGAAATCAAAGACAAACGCGCTTCATTTCACAATTACGAGCTGGCACCATAAACCCGAATTCTCTGTTCAATCGGAACCTTGCAGTAGGGACAAGTAGCCCTACCTTTCTTACCATAGGTGTCATTACAGCTGGCGCAGATAACCTGATGCGCGCATGGAAGAAAAACGACAGAAACCTCGTCTTTCATGCACAACATGCACCGCCTATCACAGATCACCTGTTTCTCTACGGGATTTTTTATTTCGTCGAGACCTTTGAGAACCTTAGCAATGGTTTCTTTTCCGAGAGGATCGTTGCTCAACCCGTTGGAATCTTCCACCCGCGGGTCATTATTATTGTTGTTAGATTGATTTACGGCATCCGTTGTTGTTGACTGAGGGGAATTTTCCTTGAGGCGGGAATATTCTTGCTCGAGGCGTTGGAGGTCGTCTTTGTGGCGCTGGAAATCTATCTCTATTTTCAGGCGAAGGGCTTCGAGTTTTCTTTTGTTGTTTGCCTCAGAAGCTTCTTTCAGGCGTCGTTCTTCCTCGAGTTGCGTGAGAGCTAGCTCTTTGGATTTTTGAGTCTGCCTCCATTTTTCCTTTTTTTTTTTAATATGCAAACATTTTCAAGATTCAATTTTTATTTCTGGTTCTTACCTTTGAGAAATTCGAGTTCACGAAAAGGAACAGGTCATGATAATAATAACCAATAAAAAGTAAAACGGAACGAGAAAAAAATACGAGGAACCAGAAGTTTGACGGTGCACAAACAATTTTAAGTTTAACGTGGATCATATACATCATGCTCTTTATAAACAAAATATTGGCACAAACGACAACAAAATTTCTCCAGTTGTGGCAGAATACACACATAAAGGATATGCATTATACAGCAACTAAACACGAGACGTAAAAAGATCGTAAACAAGTCAACTTCTAATTGATCTCAGTAAATTTAATTCAAGAAAAAAAAACTCAGAATTGACCACAAGCCACAGTCAGTCGAGACTCGACACTACTATCATTTTATTTTTATTATTATTAAAAAGTTGTTTCATCAATAACTTTCGCAATACTATGAAAACATGGCTCATGCAAATTCCAACACGATGAAATATATCTTAATCCGCTGACTTCACAAGATTCAAATTCGGCGCATAAGTCATTTCAAAATCAAAATAAATCAGCAGTCACAAAAAGCATTTCAAGATAAACGGAAAAAAGAAAAAGCGAAATATTTTATATACCTCAGATGCCTTTGTATCCGCCTCCACTTGAGCCAGCTCCCGCAGTAAGTCCGCTATCTTCTGCTTCTCCGCCGTAATCTCGTCCTGCATCTTAGCCTTCTGCTTCTCCCAAGCCAAAAGCCTCTTGCGACACTTCTTCTCCCTCTTTTCAACTTCCGAACAAGTCGTAGCCGATTCCGAAGCGCTCAATTTCGAAGCTTCCATCTCAGCCCTAATCTCTGCGTTCTCCGTCTCGAGCTTCCTCACGGAACCGTTCGCCCTGTCCACCTGTCCACTCGCCAATCGCAGAGCGTTCTCCATCTCCGTTAGCCTCTTCAAAGTCGTGTCTTCGAGGGTTTGTTTCCCCTTCTTCAGCCTCTGTGTTTCTTCTCTCTCCATTCTCAACGTCTTGAGCTCCGTGAAATCGTGGCTCAGCTTTCTCGCAGCTTGCATGGCCTTCTGGTGGGCCCACTCCTTTCGCTCCTTCACCTGCTTCTCCAAGTCCTTTATTTGATGGATCAAACTAAGAATCATTTCGTCTTTTTGGTCCAGCGGCACCTGCTCTTTACTCTCGTCTAGATTCAGTTCTTGAAATTTACTCATCACCGAATTCACCACGTCTTGATTCTTCACGTACGGAGATTCCTCGGCGGCGGCGGCGGGCCCACCGGATAAAGAACTCGGGCAAGCGTGCGATTGGCTGTTGTTGGGGAACTGCTTCGAGTTCGCCCGAAACCCCGCAGCAAACATGGCAACATTCCTCTTCAAAAGACTCTTCATCGACGGACTCAGATTAAATCTCTTCGGACACTCGATCTCTCTCTGCAGAGCCATCTCCGACGCGTAAGTCAAGAAACTCTTCATTCCAGTCATCGGAAACTCGGCAGTGCCGCCGGTACCAAACCCCCATCCGCCGTGAAACCTACACAACGCCGGAGCAACCCCAACAGGTCCCTCGTGGGCCCCACCACCCCCATTCACCGCCACGGGGGCAGGTTCGCTCTCGACCCCGTCTTCGTCCCCATCCCCGTTAGTTGAGGGCATAACGGGAATGTCTATCACGCTAGCACGCCCGACGTGGAGATCGCTCATGAGCAAACACCACATGGCGTCACCCCTACTCAAATTGGGCTTCACCTGCTGCAACAAGCAAACCATACCCGTGAGGGAATATTCCTCGAGCTGCCTCAAATCGGAAAACGAGGCTTCCGCCTCGTCACCATTCCCCACACTACTAGCCCCACTATTCAGATAAGCCAACGAATTATGCAGAATATTAGTCAATACATCCATCCCACCATAGCAATGCCCATTCCTCAAAATCGCCTTCAACGCCACATCATCGTCGTAACCTAGCGTAACGAGCTTGCTAATCGCCTCGTTGTACAAGAACTCCAAATTCTTCAACAATATCTCCTCCAACTGCTCCTCGGTGCAGTAGCCCCACCCGTTATCATCAAACGCGGAATTCGGGTTTGCATTTTGGGTCAGGGTACTGAGGGCCATATGGTAATTTTTGGGTTTGATTTTCACGTTCCCTGATTTCTCCCCATTACCATTTCCGTTAACGGCGGCGGAATGATCGGATTCAGGTTTCACCGATCGGGTCCTCCGATTAGTACGGATGTGTTTCTCTCTAACAGTACATCCCATTTTCCCCCAAAAATTACTGAAATTCGAGTGATCAAACAAACGAAGAACAAGAAATTAAACCTAGCTAGAAACAAAAAAACAGCTAATCAGTAACAAAAATGCATAATTAAAAAAAAAAAGGCATCGATTTTTCACGAAGAAGCTAAAAACATGGATTAAAAAGACTCACAGATCGGATGGCGATTTCGAATCGAGGGTTTCGATCGGAGGATTATGTAGGTAAGTTTTCTTGAGCTGCAGAGATTGTGTTTGCCTGTAGCGGAGGAGGGTATGTTTTAGGAGATTTGATTCGACCCGGATACAAATCGGGTCGGGTTAGAATTTGTTAGAAATTAGCATTTTCAGTTTATTTGTTATTTTTTTGGGTAGTGAAGAATTAATTGCGATTTGTTTAAAGAAAATCAGAAAATTCAAAAATAAAATAGAAATTAGAGTGAAAATACTTGGTTTCAGAATTAGAAATTTTTAAATCGGACTCGACCAAATTCGAAATTCTAATATTATATTGAAAAAAAAAGGAATTTCGAAGATAATATAATTAAAAAAAAAAATTTAATTTCAAATTTCTAATATTTTATCAATCTATAAGATTTGAACATAATAAAAACAAATTGAATTTCTCACGATACGGGTTTAATTTGAGACGCATTATAATTTTATCGGCTTCGAATTACTTATGGTTCGAATTAAAAAAAGTTATATATATTCCATATTATGTCATCTTAATTTTTTTTAATGACGTATTCTATTTCGGTTGAATGAAATCTTAAGCAACGGTTAAATCCGAAACGAACGGAGTGTGTTTTTATGATTAATTTCGTAATGTTTTGCGGTTAACACGAAAGAAGGCGGAAGCTAGGAAAATTGTTAGTCCGGGTCCCACATCAATACCGGAAGGCACAATCGTATGCAGAGACGATTTATGGTTTGTGCAAAAACATTTATCAAGATATGGTCGCGACGTTTGATATGTTACCTATAGTTCAGAGGTGCAAAACGTAGCTTATCGTAGATAATCTGATTCAATACATGTAAACTCTCTAATATTACAAAATATAACCTCAAATTGAGAATACTAATTGCTCATTATCTCACTAATGGTGCTTTGTGATAATTATATTTCTAACAAATCTGATATTAAATGTCATAAAATCTAAGTGATTAACTTGCAAAATAATATCTTAAAATGTGTAAAAAATAAAATTGCAAGTGATATAAACTCAAAAACCATAATATTCAATATTATAGTAACTAATTATTCACAAGACGGCAGGTTTAATACATGATTTTTCTTCTATTTGCTCTCACTTTTGCATTAGGTAATAGTTATTACCTAAACTAATTATTCACAAAATAATTAGCTGTTTAACCAAACTAATTATTCACAAAATTTAACAAAAAAATAATTGTTATTAGTGGATTTACTAAAAAATGTTCTTCATCTTTTTTCAGTCAAAATTCACAAAGGAAGATATTATTAGGTAATTGACTTGTGATTAACAAAATAAACATAATAATTTCATGTGTTTTTATTCACAAAATCAAATTGATAAAACTCTCTTAAATTACATAAGGAAATAAGCTAGATATTGACATATATATAATAGTAGTCCAAAACACAAATTCTACAACTCCAAATCGACAAATTTCGATAGCGTAAACTCGTCGACAAAGATAGCCATGTTCAGTACTAAGAGCTTCGTCGTTCTCTTTGTTCTCATTTTCGCCTTAGGTAAGAAATGTCGAACGAGATTTTTTTTTTTTCGTTTTTCTTTTCAATTTCTCACGAGATGTATACATTGGAAGAAATTACCGTGCTTTAATTTTGTTTCTTTCGATGGAAATTAATGGATGGTTGCAGTTATCATGGAAGGAGAAATGGCGGAAGCTCGGAATGTTGTTAGTGCGGGCCCCACATCTCAACCGGGAAATCATATATGCACGTACGATGAAGGTGAGTGCGGCTACTTTTTACCGGAATGGAAATGTGTATTAAAATGCGTTGAAGAATATGGACCCGATACGCGCAGTGAGTGTATTGTCCCTATCGGTGCACGCCATACACATTGTTACTGCTATCACGACTGCGACTGACTGCCCGCCCGGCCACCAAAGAAACTCTCCGACATGATATTATTTTAAATATAATTATCAATAATAAATGTTATCCAATTTGAAATTGTTTAGGGTACCATGTATTTTATTTAATTGAAATTGGAATTCAATCATTATTATACATGTAGAGTACTCTCGAAAATAAATTGTCGATCGACGACTACACAAACCATCTCCGATAATTTTTTTCTATGTACGTGTCAACTTTTCAAATAAATTCTGAGTAATTAAATTATGAATTCCAGTAAACTTTATAATAAATTCCAGTAATTAAAATTGGAAATGCTCATTATCTCACTAATGGTAACTTGTTATAATTGTATTTTTCCTACAATTTGGAATTAACAAATCTGATATTAAAATGTCATAAAATCTAAGTGATTTTACTTGCAAAAATCTATTAAAATTTCTAAGGAATCAAATCAAATGTTCACCTATAAATACTAAAATAAAATAACATTCATGTATATACAAACGATATAACTCTAAAACCATAATATTAATTAATATTATAAACTAATTATTCCGAAAATGGCCAGGTTTACTACAGGACTTTTTCTTCTATTTGCTCTCACTTTTGCATTAGGTAATAGTTTTCTCCCCAAATATTTTTACTAATTAATTCGACAAGTTTATTTTTTAATCGCCTAAGATGATTTTATTTATTTATTTATATTAAATGGATGCATGCATTTCATTAATTAATCGACGTTTTATAGTATTACACTATTTTACATTCGTTCATCTAAATTTGACTTTTTTTTCTTCTTCTTCGCATCGATTTTACCAACGAATGGATCGATAAATGCAGGTATAAACACGGGGGAAATAATGGTGGAAGCTAGGCAGATTGGCAGTCCGGATATCACAAACCCTAGTTCGTTTCCGGTTATAAAGAAGGCGGACATATGTGAAAGTGGTCTCGGTCAATGCACAGAAAGATTCAACGACGCTAAGTGTAATCACGCGTGCATGGAACACTGGCCGCGTTCGGTTACTCCACCGCAAGGGTCTTGCGAATCCAGTTTTCCCGGAGTTCCGACAGTTTGCGTTTGCTATCATGATTGCGAAAATTAAAAATTGAGAGTTTAATTTGTTCTATATATACTTTCTTCATAAGTGAAGGATTGTATGTTTAGATTTGCATAATTAATGCAATAAACATTTTGAAATACCATTTGTTCTAAGAATATCTGTCTTCAAGAATTTTTATTAGTGGAAATTGAAATAACATTTGACAAAATATGAGTGTTTTAATGAAAAAACTTGTTTCAAAATCGGAAAATTTCGGATTATAATTGGTGGAATTCGGAAAGCTCTACTTTTGTTCGCCTTAAATATAACGTGTAAATTACGGTCACCTCTAAGAGGTATGGTCAAATTACGAAAAATCCCCTCATGTTTGAGTATTTGTAACCACCCCCCTCAACTGTGAGTCATCTTACACGTCCACCCTTATGATATCAAATTCAAAATAATCTTCTGGGTAAATTACAATCACCACCCCCCCTGAGGTATAGCCAAATTACGAAACCCCCCTCCTGTTTGAGTAATTACAACGATCCCCACAACTATAAATCTTCTTACACGTCCACCCCGTTGTCAAATGTAGTGGAATCTTCTAGATTATATGGAATGTTCTCAATTTTGTACCGTTTTATCCCATTCGAGCTCCACTGTAGACATCGAAATTTTGAGATAAATTATTAATTAATAACCAAAATAAACCAGTTATTAATTAGGTCTCAAAATTAAAGTCCATAACAAATTTGGGCTTTAAAATATCTGGCCCACATTGCAAGTCGAGAAACCCTAGCTCGTGCCTATAAAAGAAGGCCTCAAGTTCATGTAAAAGATAGACTCACACAGATACATATCGAGCTCTCAAGCTCACGTCTCGAGCCTCCGCCTCGAATTCATAACATATTTGAATTCGAGGTGTTCGTGATAGGAAATCATATGCTCGATGCCTCGAATTCATAACATATTTGAATTCGAGATGTTCGATCGTAATAGGAAATCATATGTTCGATTCAAGAACAAGCTTTTAAGCCCTTAAATCAACATTAAAATAGGAGAGAAGAATCAGGGGAATTGCGAAGATTGTAATCCACATCGTTTTGATTAATAAATTATTTGTTCCCTATTTTCTTGTCTTGTATTTTTATTATATTTTGGAGACTCGAAAATTTGTGGTTTACATCCACATTTTGAAATAAGATGATCATTAGATGTGTTTTTTGGCTTGTATATATCAGATTGTGGTGCATTAGAAACTGCATTTTTGCACAAAACGTGTACAAAAAGGTGGAGATGTGTGAAAAAAAACATAGTTGAGGGGGTAGATATAATTATCCAAACAAGAGAGATTTTTTCGTAAATTAACCATACCTCAGGGTGTGGTTGTAATTTACCATATTATTATGATAATAATATTACACCAAAGAATTTCGAAGAATTCTTATTATACAATATCTTCAACTAATCCTTATAATCTATTCCAGCATATTAGATATTTAACTTACAACTATTGCCAGAGATTTATAAAATAACATTTTTTCTAAATATGTGAATAACAAATCTGATGTGTATATTTTATCTATATACTGAGAATTTAAAAATAATATTATGTAAATCGATTGAATTACAGGATGAAAAAGAATAGTAGTAAAAAGTAAATGGGGTTTTTGTGCATAAGTCCCCAACCAAGCATGTTTATTATTCTAGGTTTAGGCTATATCTCTTTTACCAATAAGTCCATCCCTTTAATATTTATTATAAATAAATGAAACATTCATGTATATCCCAATATTATAAGATTTGTCCTTCAAGATATATATATATATATATATATATATATATATACTACAATTTCTTGCAATGTATATAAATTTTCGAACATATACACATGTGACATAATTTTTAAATTTGTGATCTAATTCATTTTTTTTTTCCAATGAATAATGATTGCAGTTAACAAAGAAGGAGATCAAATGGCGGAAGGTCGGGAAATTGTTAGTCCGGGTCCCACACTGGCGCCTTCGGGAAGCAAACACATATGCATAACCGACTTAGGAAAGTGCGGTGCAATTCTCAGAAATTTTAAATGTCAATTCAGTTGCGCCAATAGTTTTGGACCAAGTGTTACTACACCATAATGAGCATTTTCTAACACTACAGATTTATGATCGCTAACGGATATTTTCCTTTAGGAATTTCTAACGGATATATCCGTTAGAAATTAAGTTGTAACAGTTGTTGTGCGTTGGCATTACACGAACAAAAAATATTTTTTATATATATTAATTGCAACAGATAAATTCGTTATAAATCTATTTCTAACAATTATTACTCACATTATTTTATGTATTATTTAATTTTGATAAAAAAATAAATGGAAATAAATGTATTGATAATTATTCCATAATTAAATATATAATGAATTTAATCAAATTTCACACAACACCAATTTTAATAAAGCAGATGGTGGTTGGAGGCCTATTTGTACGTCATTTTCTCTCCTCCGTTGAACAAAATGAAATCTCATCTCTGCTCTTCCTCACACGGCGAATAACAACCACCATCCACCGCCAACATGTTCCTCAACCACCACCAGTCGCTCCATCGGTTTAGGTAAGGGATATTTTTATTTGTCTCTGTTGAATTGACACTCCTCTTTTCGATTAAATGTTAGGGTTTTCACTGAAGAAACTCTAAATCGAATCCTCTGTTCAATTGAATGTTAGGATTTTCGTTGAAAATCTATAAATCGGATTTTGTTCTCAGTCATTGTATGACTATCATTGTATTTTCTCTTCGTCTTACTCTCTTTCTCGTTTTCGTCTCCCATTCTCTGATCAATTGTTAGGGTTTATGCTGAAAAGCTCTAAATTGAATATGTTACCAATTCTTGTTGTGTTACTCATTTTGTTACCAATTTTTGAACAAAAAAATTACAGGTGAAGGGAAATTTTTTTCACCATTGCAATTGATACTTATGTTCGGGTAGTTGTAGTTTGGGGAGTAAACTATGGAAGTAAAAGGCGATTTCTCATTTTTCAATTTAAAAGGGGATTCGTTTTTGGGGATTGTCATAAATTATTTTTTACCATTTAAACTCAACAAATGTTGGGATTATATTTTTCTGAGGATATATGGTGCAAAATTATTCTAGATAAATCTAGGTTGAAATCATGTGCCTTTACCCTGTGTTATTCTGGAACTCCATTCTTTTAATCATACTCGACAATATTTTTTTCTATTAAGTCGGTATTAAAATTTAGTTTTCTGCTAATTTCCAGCAAAAAAGAGAAGTGATTGTATGATACTCCGGCAAAACATTTCTTCAGTTTTCTTTAGAATTGATGTTAATTTCTTAGTAAGTCTACTCATTAATTTCTTAACTAGAAGTCGCTGAAGCATGGTGGATCAGTCGGCTATTTTCATTTTTAAGTTATGATTGTTATTATGGTTTCGTGCTGACTTTTTTTTTTTTTCTCCAGTGGACTGAGAGGGGAAAAAATTACCTACACATGGGGAACACATAAAGCAATAATATGGTACTTTCAGCGATGATCCAAGGAGCAAATAGATCCCCGGTAAAATTTACTTCTGATCCATGTATAAGTTTTTTGTACGATGAACCTATTAATGACTTGACTGATGAATACTTCTTTTATTTTGCAGATGTTTTCATGAAAAAATATATAAAGTCAATGAGTGTTGACGATGACAAAGAAGTTGTTACTCGTTACTGGTAGAGCTTCAGTAATATTATGAAGGATCTTGGGTACATGTATTATATGTAAGTAAGGTTTATGTGTATCAACAGTGGAGAACGGTGA
>NW_012194820.1:1430454-1441607 GCF_000504015.1 Erythranthe guttata
AGTGCAGTCCGTATTTTTCCTTCTCTATGATATTTCTTTATCAAAAAAGTAAAGAAAAAGAAAAAGAAAAAAAAAACAGAGAAGCTCGAGAGAGGGAGAAAGGCGTGAGACACAGAGGGAGAGAAAGAGATCAGAAATTAAATATAGAGTGAGAGAAATGTGAGATTGGAGAGAGAAGATATATGGGATTTGTTTTCTTATTAATTGAGGGCGATTATGTCTATACACTAATTATTTTATTTTATTTATATTACTTTTTTGAGTCAAATGACCTATGTCTATATTCATCTAGCAACTAGAATCTCTACCTATATAAGTCCAAAATAAGGGGTGTCTAGCAAATTTTCCCTTATTTTTTTCTTATTTTAATTAGATTTTGAGTAGAAATATATTTTTTTCAGCTATATTTTCACTAATAATTAATTAATTCTGACTCAATATTTTTTCCCATAACATTCCAATAAAATGCAAATGTATGTACCTTGTACTATTACTAAAGATTTTGTGCTAAAGAAGGATCATATTTAATTAAAAAAATTACGTAATTAACGTTATTTCATACTATTAATTTATTGCAAATTAATATTCATAACTACTAAAGATTTCGTACTAAAATAAAATCATATGTGCTCATTATATATAGTGAAGTATTTGCATTCAATTCTTTGTATACATCCAAAGTTGTAATTCTTCCATTTATCAATTCTTAGCAAGATGGCCAATGCAGCTATGGTGTCGTGTATTCTCGTCGCCCTTATTTTCGTCTCAGGTTAAATTTTCGTCTCGGGTTGAATTTTAATTGAAAAACTATGCAATAATTTTTTTTTTCCGATGACGCAATCTTGAGCAACGTTTGAATTTGCAACGTAATTTTTTTCTTTTTTCGATGAATTATGATTGCTGGCTGCTGCAGTGAACAAAATGGTGGAAGGTCGGGAAATTGTTAGTGCGGGTCCCACATCGAACCCTTCGGCGAGCAAATACACATGCGCAACCACCTTTGGCACGTGTGGTGCGATTCTCGGAAACTTCAGATGTCAACACAGCTGCGCCAATGTTTACGGAGCAAGTGCTGTTGCGGAGTGTGGCGAAGACGAGCCTGGAGCGCCCTACGGCTATTGCGAGTGCTATCACGACTGCTGATCACAAATGAGAAGAAAACAAATGTAATGAAAATTAATATACATAATTACATATTCCTCGAGAAAATTTAGTGTCGCGTAAAATTAAATTTTCGATTGTTATTGTCAATTATAAGTATTTTCAAAGCCTTTCGACTGGTGACTTTCGAAATAGCAACGCACAATTGTCCCTACGACTTTCTTAATTAATAAAAACCGAATAGTCGAATCATTAAGAAAAATCCTCATTAAAGGGTCCAAATTCACTAATATTCATAATAATTACAGCGAATAATTTCAAAAATTAACTCTTATAATATGAGCATTCAACTTGCCCAGTGTCGTCGACTCGTCGGAGATCGATAAAATAATTTATTTTTTAACCTTTGATTAACATATCTGATGTATATAGAATATTTCATGCATATTTATTCGCAAATTCAATTATGTAAAATATCTTCGATTATAGAATAAAATAGATTTCGATGTATATATAATAGTGGCCAATCACGCAAATTCTACAACTCCAAATCGAAAAACAATTCAATAGTGCAACTAATCGTTACGATGGCCGTGTTCAGTACTAAAATTGGAGTGCGTTTCATCGTACTTATTTTATTAATTTTATTTTCCTTTTTTAATGGATGATTGATTGTTGTTAGTTAGCATGGAAGGAGAAATGGTGAAGGCTCGGGAAATTGTTAGTCGTCCCACATCGATGCGGACAAAGCGAGTCGTATGCGCATAGGTATAGAATTTTCAGAATCGAGATTTCAAGTCCGTTGCCTCTACAAGTTTACGTGCGACCGTATCATTATTCCAGTCGATCAAAATCAAAGCCATTGCTATTGTCTTCATGTCTATTAACTAACTAACTGCACGCAAAAGAAACTCTTTGATATGAAATTGTTTTCGAATTAGCAATTATATATTTATCGAAAATTTATCGTCGAATAAATAACGATCCATTTTGAAACTATTTTTGTTTTTTTTCTTCTAATTATGAGTTTGTTCTTCCCATATATAAATTAGCAATTGGAAAAATTACAGTTTTCACCCTCTAAGTTTGCACTAATTCCAAATTTGGTCCCTCATGTTCACAAAAAAAAACATTTGGTCAATCATCTTTCAACAATGAACACTTTTGGTCATTTTCATCAATTTACCGTTACTCTGTCAATTGACCCCCTGTATTTCAATATAAGCACATAACCCCTTTGTACTTTGAATAATTTCTTCTTCCCAATGAGATTATTTACCAAATGGAATACACTCTCGAAAATAAATCGTCGATCGACAACTACACAAACCATCTCCGATAAATTTTTTTTTCTAATAAATTCTAGTAATTAAATTATGAATTCCAGTAATTAAAATCTGAAATGCTCATTATCTCACTAACGGTAACTTGTTATAATTATATTTTTCCTGCAATTTGGAATTAACAAATCTGATATTAAAATGTCATAAAATCTAAGTGATTTTACTTGCAAAAATCTATTAAAATTTCTAAGGAATCAAATCAAATGTTCACCTATAAATACTAAAATAAAATAACATTCATGTACATATACATATACAAACGATATATAACTCTAAAACCATAATATTTAATATTATAAACTAATTATTCACAAGATGGCCATGTTCAGTACTAAGAGCTTCGTCGTTCTCTTTGTTCTCATTTTCGCCTTAGGTAAGAAATGTCGAACGAGATTTTTTTTTCTTTTTTTTTTTTATCGTTTTTCATTTCAATTTGTCACGAGATGTATATATATATACATTGGAAGAAATTATAAATAATGGAAAGATATAATTAGATTTATCGTGCTTTAACTTTGTTTTTTTTTCCGATGGAAATGAATTAATGGTTGCAGTTATCATAGAAGGAGAAATGGCGGACGCTCGGGAAGTTGTTAGTGCGGGCCCCACATCTCAACTGGGAAATTATCATGTATGCTCGTACGATGAAGGTCAGTGCGGCTACTTTTTACCGGAATGGAGATGTTTATTAAAATGCGCCAAAGAATATGGACACGATTCACGCGGGGGGTGTATTGTCCCTATCGGTGCAAAACATAGACATTGTTACTGCTATCACGACTGCGATTAACTGCCCGCCCGGCCACCAAAGAAACTCTCCGACATGATATTATTTTAAATATAATTATCAATAATAATTAATAAATGTTATCCAATTTGAAATTGTTTAGCGTACCATGTATTTTATGTCAACTGAAATTGATTTTAATCCAATAATATACATGTAGAGTACTCTCGAGAATAAATCGTCGATCGACGACTACACAAACCATCTCCGATAATTTTTTCTAATAAATTCGAGTAATTAAATTATGAATTCAAGTAAATTTTATAATAAATTCCAGTAATTAAAATCTGAAATGCTCATTATCTCACTAATGGTAACTTGTTATAATTATATTTTTCCTACAATTTGGAATTAACAAATCTGATATATTAAAATGTCATAAAATCTAAGTGATTTACTTGCAAAAATCTATTAAAATTTCTAAGGAATCAAATCAAATGTTCGCCTATAAATACTAAAATAAAATAACATTCATGTACATATATATATATATATATATATATATACAAACGATATATAACTCTAAAACCCTAATATTTAATTTTATAACTAATTATTCACAAGATGATAGTTTCTATTTGCTCTCATTTTTGCATTAGGTAATAGTTTTTCTCCCCAAATATTTTGACTAATTAACCAATTGATCGTCCGAAGATCGAGAGATCGACGACATAAGTTTATTTTTTAATCGCCTAAGATGATTTTATTTATTTATATTAAACGGATGCATGCATTTCATTAATTAACTGACGTTATATAATATGACACTATTTTACATTCGTTCATCTAATTAATTCGACTTTTTTTTTTCTTCTTCGTATCGATTTTACGAACGAATGGATCGATCGATGCAGGTATAAACACGGGGAAAATAATGGTGGAAGCAAGCAGATTGGAAGTCGGGACATCACAAACCCTAGTTTGTTTCCGGTAAAGAAGGCTAAAACCTGTGAAAGTGGTCTCGGTGAATGCACAGAAAGATTCAACGACGCTAAGTGTAATCACGCGTGCATGGAACACTGGCCGCGTTCGGTTGCTCCGCCGCAAGGGTTTTGCCAATCCACTTTTCCCGGTGTTCCGAAACTATGCGTTTGCTTTCATGATTGTGAAAATTAATAAATTGAGAGTTTTTGTTCTATATATACATTCTTAATATAGTGAAAGATTGTATGTTTAGATTTGCATAGTTAATGCAATAAACATTTTTAAATACCATTTGTTATAAGAAATCTTCAAGAATTTTTATTAGTTGAAATTAAAATGACATTTCTTAAAATGAGTGTTTTAATGAAAAAACCTGTTCTAAAATTGGAAATTTCGGATTAGAATTGGCGGAATTCGGAAAGTTCTACTTTTGTTCGCCTTAAATATAAAGTGTAAATTACGGTCACATTCCTGAGGTATGGTCAAATTACGAAAAAACCCTTCATGTTTGAGTATTTACAACCGCCCCCTCAACTGTGAGTCTTCTTACACGTCCATCCTTATGGTGTCAAATTCAACATAATCTTCTAGATTCAGTGGAATGTTCTATAATATATACTCGTTTTGTGCAAAAATACAGTTTCTGATGCACCACAATCTGATATTTACAAGCCAATAGACACATCTTGTGATCATCTTGTTTCAAAATGTGGAGCTCGAATGAGCTAAAACGGGTACAAATTGGAGAATATTCTATATAATCTAAAAGATTCCACTAAATTTGACATCGCAAGAGTGGACGTGTAAGACGATTCATAGTTAAGTGGTGGTTGTAATCAACCAAACATGAAGGATTTTTTTTTTTTTATATAATTTAACCATATGGGGATAGTTGTAATTTCTTGAAATTATATTTTGAGGGGTATTGTGAATAAAAAACAAGGGGATGTATTTTTTTTTATATGCCATTCACCCAATTTAATAATTTTGATACTAATTTATATGGATTTGGCACATTATTCAAATCAATCTAAATATTAATCCAAGTTATGTAATATTTTGGTTTATATCTAATGAGTGACGTCATTTCAAATCATTTAATCCAAACGCAGGCGTATTAAGAGAAATATTATTATGATTATATCATTATAATATTACACCAAAGAATTTTAAAGAATTCTTATTATATAATAGTTTCAACTAATCCTCATAATCTATTCCAGCACATAGATAATTACTTTAGAACTATTGCCAGAGATTTATATAATAGCATTTGTTTCTAAACTTGTGGATAACAAATCTGATGTTTATATTTTATCTATATACTGAGAATTTAAAAATAATATTATGTAAATCGTAGCAGTAAAAAGTAAATTGACATACATATATATATATAATAGTAGTCACATACATAAATTCTACAACTCCAAATCGAATAAATTTCGTTTCGTAACAAAAACCACCATTACAACTCCAAATCTAATAAATTTCAGTTTCGTAACAAAAACCACCATTACAACTACGAATCGAATAATTTTAATTTCGTTACAAAAAACACCATTACAACTCCGAATCGAAGAAATTGTCAAGATGGCCATGTTTGGTACTAAGAGCTTCTTCGTTTTCCTTGTTCTTATTTTCGCCTTAGGTAAGATTTGTCCCTCAAGATTAATATGTGTATATATATATATATATATATACAACAATTTCTTGCAATGCTTATAAATTTTCGAACATATACACATGTGACGTAATCTTAACAAATGTTTAAATTTGTGACCTAATTCATTTTTTTCCGATGAATAATGATTGCAGTTAACAAAGAAGGGGATCAAATGGTGGAATGTCGGGAAATTGTTAGTTCGGGTCCCACACTGGCGCCTTCGGGAAGCAAACGCACATGCATAACCGACTTAGGGAAGTGCGGTGCAATTCTCAGAAATTTTAGATGTCAGTACAGTTGCGCCAATGGTTATGGACCAAGTGCTTTTGCGGAATGTAGCGGAGAGGAACCTGGAGCGCCCTATGGCTATTGCATATGCTTCTATGACTGCTGACGCATCAAAAATGAAAAAAAAAATGATAATAATATTATTACATATCCATCGAGAAAATGTAACGTCGCATAAATAATTATCGATTTTAGAACTTATATAAATTCGTGAATAAAAAATATACCATTCTATATTGTCAAACTTATTGCATTACGATGTTGATAATCCCTCGCGTAGTTAAAATCTTGCCGATTTAGTATACCGTATACATCTACGGTGAAAATTGAAGGGAAGTAGTTCAAAAAATAGTGGCAATTAAATGTAAAAAAATAATTAGATATAATTTGTATTTTTTAGGGGTAAATTACGGCTACCGCTAGAGGTAAAAATTACGAAAAAACCCTTTGTATTTGAGTAATTACAATCACTCCTCAATTATGAATATTCTTACACGTTCACCATTGTCGTACCAAATTTAGTGGAATCTTCTAGATTATGTAAAATATTCTCCAGTTTGTACATGTTTTACCATGTTCGAGCTCCACGTTTTGAAACAAGATAATTATAAGACGTGTCTCTTGGCTCGTAAATGTCAGATTGTGGTGCATTAGAAACTGCATTTTTGTATAAAACGAGTACAAGTTATAGTATATTCTCTGAAATATGGAAGATTCTGTTGAATTTAACACCATAAAGGTAGATATGTAAGAAAATTCATATTCGATGAGTGGATGTAATTACCCAAACAAAAGGGGTTTTTCGTAATTTGACTGTACCTAAGGAGATGACCATAATTACCCAAATCATGAACTTTATAATTGATCCTTCGTACTCTAAATAAGGGAAAATAAGCTCCATATATACTTTCTTTTTTTTTTTCTTTTTTTAATTAGATTTTGAGTAGAAATATATTTTTTCAGCTATATTGTCACTAATAATTAAATTCTGACTCAATATTTCTTTTTCTCCATAATATTCAAATAAAATGTAAATTTATGTCCATTATATGGGATCATTAGCAAGAACCTCATCATCTAGGAATGAGTTAAGAAAACACCTCATTCCAAAAATAATTCGAGAAAATCCCCTTAGCTAATAAATATTCCACCCATGTGATATTTTCATAATTCCAAAATTACTCTTTCAAATCCCTAATCTTATTTTTTATTTTTTCATCCGCACGCTCCAACGTTTCTCTTCTTCTCTCTTTTCTCTTCTTCTTTGTTTTTTTTCCTCTGTTTTCTCCGTGACTTCTCTGCCACTATCGCCGCCGCTGCCGGGAGATGGAGAAAGAAAGAAGATGAAGCACCCATCAAACATTATAAATGATTTTGATAGCAATTCTGAATTCGAATGCCAGGTATGCTACATCGGAGGCGAATAGAGATAAGATTGTCGATTTGGTCGCCGGAATCTGATTTTGATTGGTGGTGGTTCTGCTTTGGTTGGTGGTGCGAGTTGTGATTTTATTTATTTATTTGTAATAAAAAACCGTCATAATGTCAAAGTAAGGTGGTGATGGTGTGTTGTGGCGGCGGTGTGGTGACGATGGGGAGACATATTTAGGGTTTTTTTGTAGATCGGGCGGAGGACGGCGCCGGTAGAGAATTTCACGCATGCTGAAATCTTAATCGACTATGTACATGTTCATAGTCGATTAAGCTAATCGACTATGCTCTGGCAGTCGATTAAGAATGATCGACTCCAATTTTTTTTACTTTTTTTTTAACTTTTTGTTTATTGTTTCCAATTGTATAAATCATTTATAATATTTGTATATTTTTCATTTTTGTAATATATAGTTGATTTTGTATTTTTTTAGCAGTTGTGCTTTGTTATTTTTAGTAGCAGATTCTTTATCGACTATGTTTCACATCATAGTCGATTAATATACCTGATATAAAAAAAAAATTAAAAAAACAAAAAAAAAAACTAAAAGATTAAATAATTACCTTAATCGACTATGAAGCATAGTCGATTAAGGCTAATCGACTATGCTTCATAGTCGATTAAGGAAACTGATACAGAAAAGACGGGAAAAAATGGCAAAAAAAAAAAAAAATCGCTGAGCGCGTGACCCAGTGATGATCCGGCGGACGGGTGCAAAGCTGGAAAACATAATAGCTAAAATGGGTGTGGGCTTTTCTCAAATTGAGTAAAATATTTTGGGTCTCTCTCCATTAAAAAAAGTAGTGAGGGAGTTTTCTCAAAGAGCCCCCATTATATTATCACTAAAGATTTTGTGCTAAAGAAGGATCATATTTAATTAAAAAAAATATATGTCATTAGCGTTATTTCATACTATTAATTTATTGCAAATTAATATTCATAACTACTAAATATTTCGTACTAAAATAAAATCATGTGTTCATTATATATAGTGAAGCATTTGCATTCAATTCTTATATACATCGAAAGTTGTAATTTTTTCCACGTATCAATTCTAAGCAAGATGGCCAATGCAGCTATGGTGTCGTGTATTCTCGTCGCGCTTATCTTCGTCTCAGGTTAAATTTTCGTCTCGGTTTGAATTTTAATTGAAAACCCATGCAATAATTTGTTCTTTTTTCCGATGACGCAGTCTTAAGCAACGTTTGAATTTGCAACGTAAATTTTCTTTTTTTCGATGAATTATGATTGCTGCAGTGAACAAAATGGTGGAAGGTCGGGAAATTGTTAGTGCGGGTCCCACATCGAACCCTTCGGCGAGCAAATACACATGCGCAACCACCTTTGGTACGTGTGGTGCGATTCTCGGAAACTTCAGATGTCAACACAGCTGCGCCAATGTTTACGGAGCAAGTGCCGTTGCGGAGTGTGGCGAAGACGAGCCTGGAGCGCCCTACGGCTATTGCGAGTGCTATCACGACTGCTGATCACAAATGAGAAGAAAAAAAATGTAATGAAAATTAATATATATATGTATATATATATAATTACATATTCCTCGATAAAATTTAATGTCGCATAAAATTAAAATTTCGATTGCTATTAGTCGATTATATATAAGTATTTTCAAAACCTGTCGACTGGTGACTTTCGAAATAGCAACGCACAATTGTGCCTACGACTTTCCTAATTAATAAAAACCGAATAGTCGATTCATTAAGAAAAATCCTAATTATTAAGGGGTCCAAAATCACTAAGATTCATAATAATTACAGCAAATAATTTCAAAAATTAACTCTTATAATATGAGCATTCAACTTACCCTGTGTCGTCGGAGATCGATAAATAATTTATTTTTTAACTTGTGATTAACAACTATGATGTATAGTATATTTCATGTATATTTATTCTCAATTTCAATTATGTAAAATCTCTTAGATTATAGAATAAAATTGCCAGAGATTGATGTGTATATATATATATATATATATATATATATATATATAATAGTGGCCAAATACGCGAATTCTACAACTCCAAATCGAAAAACAATTCAATAGTGCAACTAATCGTTACGATGGCCGTGTTTAGTACTAAAATTGGTATGAATGGACTACGTTTCATCGTACTTATTTTATTAATTATTTTTCCTTTTTTTAATGAATGATTGATTGTTGTTAGTTATCATGGAAGGAGAAATGTGAAGGCTCGGGAAATTGTTATAAGTCCCACATCGATGCCGACGAAGCGAACCGTATGCGCAAATGATTTAGGTATAGTTTACGGGGGGACCGTGTCATTATTCCGGTCGATCAAATTCAAAGCCATTGCTATTGTCTTCATGTCTGTTAACTAACTAACTAACTGCACACGAAAGAAACTCTTTGATATGAATTTTTTTTCGAATTAGCAATTATATATTTATCGAAAAATTTATTGTCGAATAAATAACGATCCATTTTGATACTATTTTTGTTTTTTCTAACTATAAGTTTGTTCTTCTCATATATAAATTAGCAATTGGAAAAATTACAGTTTTCACCCCTCAAGTTTGCACTAATTTCAAATTTGGTCCCCCATGTTAAAAAAAATTCACATTTGGTCTCTCATCTTTCAACAATTGAACACTTTTGGTCATTTTCATAAATTTACCGTTACTCCGTCAGTTAAGTCAGTGATGGTAAAACGCTTGATTCCATTAGTACTAACGGAAAATTGACTAAAATGGCTAAAAGGGTAGATTTTTTTAACTATAAAACCAAATGTGTTTTTTGAGAACATGGGGGCCAAATATGAATTTAGTGAAAACTTGATGGACCAAAACTGTATTTTTCCCGTTAGCCATTATATATTAGAATAATGATATGAGGGAAAATTACAGTTTTCATCCCACAAGTTTGGATCTATTTCATATTGGTCCCCTATGTAACTCTATGTTCACAAAAAGTGTTTTTTCCATTAGTAATTATTGAAACATGAAGGGCCAAATGTGTTTTTTTGGAACATGGGGGACCAAATGTAAAATAACCGCAACTTGAAGGACCAAACTATATTTTTCCCATTAGCAATTATTTATTCGAATAATTGTTGGTCACAATGTTAAACTACTTGTAACTGCCCATATATGTTTGGTGAAATATTACAATTTTCTTTATTGAAAGTACTTTTTTTTGTTGTTCTGGTAAATTTAATACAAAGGAAAAATTATCAAGCACAATCGTAAGTGCAATAACAAAGACGTTGAAAACCATAACCAACGGAATCGCAATAACCGCGCGGATTGAGTGCCACCGTAAAATTCCCGACGCAAACCTGTTGGCAACAGTTGGTGCAACATTGATCGTCGCACGACCTCCTTCCGGCGCAATCGCCCAATCCAACCATACATCTTTTTTCGGCTTGCACCATTTGCCCAACTGCGCACACAATTGTACGTGATTAATTAATTAATAGCACTAATCATGTAGTATTAGCTAACTTAATAATGCAATTAAATTAGGAAAAATATAGTTTTAGACCCTCAAGTTTGCACCGTTTTCACATTTGGTCCCCCATGTTCTCAAAAAAAACACATTTGGTCCCTTATGTTCCAATAATTTAACACTTTTGGTCATT
>NW_012194820.1:1441707-1453590 GCF_000504015.1 Erythranthe guttata
ATTTTCGTCTCGGTTTGAATTTTAATTGAAAACCCATGCAATAATTTGTTCTTTTTTCCGATGACGCAGTCTTAAGCAACGTTTGAATTTGCAACGTAAATTTTCTTTTTTTCGATGAATTATGATTGCTGCAGTGAACAAAATGGTGGAAGGTCGGGAAATTGTTAGTGCGGGTCCCACATCGAACCCTTCGGCGAGCAAATACACATGCGCAACCACCTTTGGTACGTGTGGTGCGATTCTCGGAAACTTCAGATGTCAACACAGCTGCGCCAATGTTTACGGAGCAAGTGCCGTTGCGGAGTGTGGCGAAGACGAGCCTGGAGCGCCCTACGGCTATTGCGAGTGCTATCACGACTGCTGATCACAAATGAGAAGAAAAAAAATGTAATGAAAATTAATATATATATGTATATATATATAATTACATATTCCTCGATAAAATTTAATGTCGCATAAAATTAAAATTTCGATTGCTATTAGTCGATTATATATAAGTATTTTCAAAACCTGTCGACTGGTGACTTTCGAAATAGCAACGCACAATTGTGCCTACGACTTTCCTAATTAATAAAAACCGAATAGTCGATTCATTAAGAAAAATCCTAATTATTAAGGGGTCCAAAATCACTAAGATTCATAATAATTACAGCAAATAATTTCAAAAATTAACTCTTATAATATGAGCATTCAACTTACCCTGTGTCGTCGGAGATCGATAAATAATTTATTTTTTAACTTGTGATTAACAACTATGATGTATAGTATATTTCATGTATATTTATTCTCAATTTCAATTATGTAAAATCTCTTAGATTATAGAATAAAATTGCCAGAGATTGATGTGTATATATATATATATATATATATATATATATATATAATAGTGGCCAAATACGCGAATTCTACAACTCCAAATCGAAAAACAATTCAATAGTGCAACTAATCGTTACGATGGCCGTGTTTAGTACTAAAATTGGTATGAATGGACTACGTTTCATCGTACTTATTTTATTAATTATTTTTCCTTTTTTTAATGAATGATTGATTGTTGTTAGTTATCATGGAAGGAGAAATGTGAAGGCTCGGGAAATTGTTATAAGTCCCACATCGATGCCGACGAAGCGAACCGTATGCGCAAATGATTTAGGTATAGTTTACGGGGGGACCGTGTCATTATTCCGGTCGATCAAATTCAAAGCCATTGCTATTGTCTTCATGTCTGTTAACTAACTAACTAACTGCACACGAAAGAAACTCTTTGATATGAATTTTTTTTCGAATTAGCAATTATATATTTATCGAAAAATTTATTGTCGAATAAATAACGATCCATTTTGATACTATTTTTGTTTTTTCTAACTATAAGTTTGTTCTTCTCATATATAAATTAGCAATTGGAAAAATTACAGTTTTCACCCCTCAAGTTTGCACTAATTTCAAATTTGGTCCCCCATGTTAAAAAAAATTCACATTTGGTCTCTCATCTTTCAACAATTGAACACTTTTGGTCATTTTCATAAATTTACCGTTACTCCGTCAGTTAAGTCAGTGATGGTAAAACGCTTGATTCCATTAGTACTAACGGAAAATTGACTAAAATGGCTAAAAGGGTAGATTTTTTTAACTATAAAACCAAATGTGTTTTTTGAGAACATGGGGGCCAAATATGAATTTAGTGAAAACTTGATGGACCAAAACTGTATTTATCCCGTTAGCCATTATATATTAGAATAATGATATGAGGGAAAATTACAGTTTTCATCCCACAAGTTTGGATCTATTTCATATTGGTCCCCTATGTAACTCTATGTTCACAAAAAGTGTTTTTTCCATTAGTAATTATTGAAACATGAAGGGCCAAATGTGTTTTTTTGGAACATGGGGGACCAAATGTAAAATAACCGCAACTTGAAGGACCAAACTATATTTTTCCCATTAGCAATTATTTATTCGAATAATTGTTGGTCACAATGTTAAACTACTTGTAACTGCCCATATATGTTTGGTGAAATATTACAATTTTCTTTATTGAAAGTACTTTTTTTTGTTGTTCTGGTAAATTTAATACAAAGGAAAAATTATCAAGCACAATCGTAAGTGCAATAACAAAGACGTTGAAAACCATAACCAACGGAATCGCAATAACCGCGCGGATTGAGTGCCACCGTAAAATTCCCGACGCAAACCTGTTGGCAACAGTTGGTGCAACATTGATCGTCGCACGACCTCCTTCCGGCGCAATCGCCCAATCCAACCATACATCTTTTTTCGGCTTGCACCATTTGCCCAACTGCGCACACAATTGTACGTGATTAATTAATTAATAGCACTAATCATGTAGTATTAGCTAACTTAATAATGCAATTAAATTAGGAAAAATATAGTTTTAGACCCTCAAGTTTGCACCGTTTTCACATTTGGTCCCCCATGTTCTCAAAAAAAACACATTTGGTCCCTTATGTTCCAATAATTTAACACTTTTGGTCATTTTCGTCAATTTACCGTTAGTTAACGGAAAATTGACGAAAAGGACTAAACGTGTTGACTTTTTGAAATATAAAGGACCAAATGTGTTTTTTTTAACATAGGGGACCAAATCTAAAATCGGCACAAACTTGAGGGATGAAAACTGTTTTTTTTCCCATTTATCATAGTAAAAAAAACGTTGCAAAATTAAAGTGAATATTATAAAAAGGGTAAATAGCACTTAACCCCTTGTAGTTTGAATGTTGTGCACATGACCCCCTGTATTTTAACATAAGCACATAACCCCTTTGTACTTTGAATAGTTTCTTCTTCCCAATGAAATTAATTACCAAATGGAATACCATAGGGGGGTTATGTGCTTATATTAAAAGTACAAGGGGATAATTATATGCACAAAATTCAAACTACAGGGGATCATACACAAAGTTTAAACAACAGAGGGGTTAAATGTTATGTAAAAAAAATATGTTACAGGGACTGAATTGTAAGAAATTTTACCGATCACAAAAAGAAGGGCGAAGAGAATGCAGGAGACTATAGCGAAGCGAGCCATTTGCTAATAATGATTTGGATATAAAATTGTGAACTTTATCATCAATATATATAGTGTGTTACCATGCCTATATTTTTTATTATATTCTCTTTTAATAGTTTGAGATTGTGTCAACTATGTAAAGAAGTTTTTATTGAAAGTTATATATGCATAAAAAATCATTCAGCAATTTTGGATATAACTTTATTTTTGGGGATTATAAGATTCGGGGTGAATCTATAATTTTTGAATTTTATAACCTAAAGGGTATTTTGGTCTTTTTGGGTCAAAATATAACCCCAGTCGTACAATTCGCGCGATAAATTGTTAGAGGCCTTATTGACTTTGACTAATTTACATAGAAGGATTCTTGCTAATTTTTTTAACCTGAAGAGTTTTTCGGCAATTTAAGATCACACGTAGGGTTTTTGCAAAAAAAAAAAAAAAAAAAAAAAAAAGAAAACCTTTATATCGCCTAATATTCATTTTTTTATAAGATGTTCGAGAGTTTATAAGCTATTAAAAAGTGCTTGATAATTTTTTTTAAGAAATTTTTTATTTCTAAAATAAATAATAAGCTGTTAGGAAACTTATATATTATTTAAAAAATACATACACCACTTTTTTTATTTAAAATATTATTTGCTTATTTACACAAATAGTCAAAATACAAAATTGCCCTAATATATTATATATTTTTTTTCCTTAATATATTATTGATACATTATATATGTATTAAATTAATAGAAAGTTTCATTCAATTTATTCTAATAAAATGTAAATATATGTTCATTATTACTAAAGACTTTTTTCCATTAATAAGTAAACTTGACTGAATATTTTTTTTTCCCATAATATTCTAATAAAACGTAAATATATGTCATTTTATATTATTATTCATTGGAAATATCCACAGCTAATAAAGATACTGTGCTAAAGAAGTATAATATATTAATAAAATTTTCTTCCGTAATTAGCGTAGTCATATACTATTAAAATGTGTCACCATTTTATTTTATAAGATCATAATTCATAAGTATATTAATATGTATTTATATATATAGTTAAGTATATTTAATTTGCATTCAAATATTATATATATCCAAACTATGATTTATAATTTCTCATAAATCAATCCCAAGCAATATGGCAAGCTTAGCTACAGTGTTCTGTATTCTCTTTGCCCTTTTTTTCGCCTCCGGTTAAATTTCTAACTTTCGTAATTTTTATATTTTATATTTTTTATTTATTGACTTAATCGTAAATTTTGTTTTCTCGACCAAAAATAAAAAAAAAACGTAATTTCTTATTTATTTTCTTCTTTATAGTTAACGGTGTGATTTTATGGTTGCAGTTAGCTATATGGGAGAAAAGGCGAAAGCCGAAGAGATTAATTATAAGAGTAATGGGATAATTAAAACCGATAACTCGAGTTGCTTATCTAATTACGGTATATGCCACGACGAACCGGCCTGCATAGCCAAGTGCAACCAAATATGGATTCACAAATCTCCAAGAGGCTATTGTGATCACGATCCCGGTTATCCCGATCTATGTTTGTGCTTACATGATTGTCCCTCTAAACATAATTGAGTCGAAATAATGTAATTTTGGTATCATTAATAATATCACTATCTTGTTCGATTGTTAGTCTAAACATAATTGAGTCGAAATATTGTAATTTTGATATCATTAATAATATCACTATCTTGTTTGATTGTTAGTGTCGAAGAAGGCAGAAAATATGTTTGGCTGACAAGATTCAAATTGATTTTACTCTGCAATAGAATTTGAAATCTGCAATTAAATGTTATTATTGAATAAAATTAGCACTAACCCTCGTCTTGTGGTCAATTTTATGGGTACGGACTAAAATGAAGGGCAAAAAAAAACGATTTTTAAGTGCATTCGAAAATATTCGCAATTTTTTTTAAATGAACAAATATTACAATCTTTTATTCGCAATTAATAAATTTTAATTATGCAAATTAAATATATATATATTTTTTTTTTTTTTTTTTTGCAAAAACCACCTATGGACAATCATAACTACAATAACAGAGTTCTTTCGAGCCGACGTTATTACAGTAGCCACGCGGCTCGTTGTACGGATACTGAAGGGAGCACCGTTGGTCGCAACATAAGTCATCACACAATTTCGAACCGCACTCGCCGAGTCCAATTAGACACTTCTTGGCTGCATTGTGCCAACTGGACCACTAGTTGTACCTTCGAATTTCGCTCCTGCATCGACAACTTGTACCATTTGCCCAACTGCACCAGTAATACAGCATTAGTGATGTATGTATAACAAACCCCCTCATTTTTTTTATAATTACGTCTACCCCTTTGAAATTTTGAAAATTTTTACGTTAACACCCTTTTGTAGGAGAATTGATGTAAGAAATTAACAAACTGCAAGGGTCTGCATGTAATGTCTACAAAATGAGGGGTCTTTTTATAAATTGACTTTACATTAAGAAGGTGATTGTAATTTTACCCAAGAAATAATAAGATAAATAAAATTAATTTAATAATCATTATTTAAATGCATGACAATAACAATTATAATAGGAGAATATATATTACACTATTATTACAAAATTTATTAGCGATATTTAAATCATAGAAGTTATACAAGTATGATATTACAAACCCATTCCTCAAAAGATCACACAAATATTTAATTACCATAAAATGAAATTGATCGTTGGAGAAATAAAGCAATTAATAGAGTAAAAATTAAAAAAAATATATAAAAAGAAACGTATAAGTATAATTGGAGATGTATGACTGAAAAATAAGAGAGTAATATTAAAAGGACTTAACACGATTTGGTTTGAATTTTGAACTTTTTATAATCAGAAAATTAGTAAAGAAAATAATAATTAAAAATTAATTACTACAAAAGTTGCATTAAAATTACTTAGATTACTTTTATATATTTAGATGAATAACGGTTGAATCAAATTAGTTTTACCTGAGGCAAAAACAATGACGAAGAGAATGCAAAACGATTGATTGACTGAAGTCATTTTGAATATAGTTTATTTATTTATTTATTTTTGTAACGTATATACAATAAATGAATATTGCACGTTCTTATATAGTGTTACATTGGGTAGATTTTCAATTAGTCTATAGAATTTCTGCCTTTTTTAAAGTTTTTAATTTATTGAAAAAAGATTTTGCAATGATATCTTGAAAATCAATTTTAAATTAATAGTACTATTTATGTATATGCCAACGGTATTAGAATCTTTGAAAATACATCCAATTTAAGTAAAAAAAAAAAAAAATCAAAGTTTAAATTGATGGTTTTAAATAGGTATATCCAATCTTTGTGCATATGATAAAGATAATCACAACCGTTGACTTTGACAAGCAAATATGGCAAGCAAGCGTTACATTTTAATTGAGTTACCTTTTCAATTGGTGGATAAATCATGATACTTGCTTGCAGGGGTGGAACCAGAATCAAAATGTAGGGGGCTGGCTAACTAACATTTTGGGGTTCGGGCAGCGCCTCGAAAAAAAATTTAGGTTCACAAAACATTGCAGAAAATTAGTTTATATTTACTAATTTTTAATTAAAATATCATATATATTATAATTATATCATATTTTAATCATTACAGAAAATTCTAAATTAATTCAAATTATTCTAATAATGTATTGCACTTAATATTTCGGGGATTCATGGCACGATCTCAATGCATTGATAAAAAAAATTCAAAAATAATTAATATTCATAAATTTTATTTAAAATAATACAAGTTTTAAGCATCTTATTTTATATTTTATATTAAATATGATATATTTATCTATAATTTATATAAGATTATAGAGAAAAAACAAAAAAAAAAATAATAGGTTAAGACACATATTTACAAAAACTTTGGGAGGGCCAAAAGTAATATTCAAAAAATACAATACCAAATAGCTAATTTTTTTATTTTTTTTTCTTGGGGGTCATCAGCCCCCCCAAGCCCCTTCCAAATACCGCCCCTGAATACTTGATTTGAGATCATTCGTGAATATTTGTTTCAACCCGATACGTTACGTGAAACTTGACTCGAGCTCGACTTCGAAAAAAAAATGGTAAAAAAAAAAAACCCAATTTATTTGTGTGTGAAATCATTTATACTTCAATTAGTATGGATGTGATAGTAGATCTTGTGCTTAAGAATTGTATCATGGGATGTCTTGCAATCTTAATTATTACTCCCTTCGTTTATAATTAACGGTCTTTTTTTTCACTTTGCACGAGTAATAAGAATATCACTCAATGTGTCTTGATTTTAAGAAAAATATATTAAAATGACTAAAATAACCTTGGTCGGTTTATAATATTACAAAAAAATACATTGAACACACTATTGAAAATATAAATTGACAGATAATATGGAACTAAAATATTTTTAAAAAAAGACAATTATTATAACTGAGGGAGTGTTATAGAATAAGCCATATTTGCTCATAAGATAAAATATATAACTAAGCTAATATCAAAAGTTATAATATATGCATTGAAAAGAAAAGGAAATGAGAATTTTATTGAAGCCGAAAAGCTTATGTCTTCAATTTATATAAATCGTGCCATCTATTTATACAAAAATACCAATAAGCTTTGTCATGCTATTAAAAGATTAGCATGAGGAGAGGATGACACGTATTGACTTAGTCCACAAGTTTCTTAGACTAGATATATATTACAATACTCCCCCTTGGACTAAGTATTATTAGTACTACTTGTAGTGGTTGTGAATCGGATGAGTAAAATGTACATGCCTCGTTAAAAACCTCAAGCCGGAAAACCCAGTGGGACAAAACCGGTCAGAAGGGAAAAAGAGTGCATAACTCAATCCAAGCCGCGTGCATAAGCTGCCTCGTTAAAAACCTTTGCTGGAAAACCCAACGGGACAAAACCAGACATAAGGGAAAAGGAGTACAGCGCACTATTACTCCCCCTGAAATTGAGCAATATATAGCTTCTGAGATGGCCCGTCAATCGTACTTCATATTGGCTCATCTTATTACAATAGCGTATACCGCCATTTATTTTCTGACTCTTCTCTTCATTATATAATCTGCAATATTACAAAATGTTGTTCATTATTATAATCATCGTAAACAATCTATTGAGAAATTGAGAATGTAAAATATTAGCGATGATTATCTCATTTATATCCCATATTTCATTGAAATAACTTATGGGATTCTCGGTATTTCCGAGATTTGATATCGCTTTTTCGATATCAGGCTCAACAGACTCATCTGGAGCATTCTCACTAGGAACCACCTGATTTGAGGGTTCATTGATTTTCCCCCTTTCTTTTTCTAGGAACAACGTCCTTTGATCCAATAGGTCTACCCCGTTTTTGTCGTGGGGGATCATCATTCATTTTCGCATGTTCTTCAGGAACAGCGATCCTAGCTGGAACATTCACAACTGGAATATAAGACTTCGTGACTTTACTGGCATCATTAAATGCATCAAGAAGTCTATTGGCAACAAATGAATGATTCTATGGATCTCATTTTCATATTCAGAGGTACGTGGGTCTAGATGAGATAAATGTTGCTCACACCATGTGAGATTCTCGATTGGTTTTTGTTTATCATTATCACGGATATTCTGAATATCCTTACCAATCGGTATAAATAATGTCTCATCAAAATGACAATCCGCAAATCTAGCGGTAAATAAATCACCCGTCATCAGTTCCAAGAACCTAATAATTGACGGTGAATCAAACCCAACGTATATGCCAAGCCGGCGTTGGGGACCCATTTTAGTCCTCTGAGGAGGAGGAATTGACACTTGCACAGCGCAACTAAATGTGCGTAGGTGCGAAATATCGGGCTCAAAGCCTAATGCCAATTGCATTAGGGAAAGCATATGATAAGCAGTGGGGCGTAATTTAATCAGTGCTGATGCATGCAATACTGCATGGCCCCATGCTGCACTAGTGAGTTTAGATCTCATCAGCAGTGTACGAGCAATTATTTGGACGCGTTCTGATTCCGCCAGTCCATTTTGAGTGTGAACGTATGTTAATGGGTGCTCGATATTTATTCCCAAAGTTGCACAATAATATGTGCAAGCAAACGCGCAAATGCTATATTTCGCGTATATAATAGGCATACATAGTATCATTAGGCAACATAATTGTTGCACTCCCGGAGTCATCTATTATCTCCACGGGATCTGATATGATTTTAACTTGTGCCTTGCACAAAGTCACACTCGAGAAATATATTTAATTTATTATTGAATATTGAGTATGTAGTTGCACTATCGAGTAGGCAATAGTCATATTTGTGCATATTTTTCATGTACGCGTATCACAATCAGCTCGACCTCGAGTATTTATCCTCCAAGGGAGATATGTACATGTGAGTTTATTCAAAACAACTCAATCTCGGGAACCACACCATCCAAGAGAGGTTAAACATGGATACACACAAAATAACTCAATCTCAGGAATCACATCTTCCGAGAGATATATATACACTCGATACAAGATAACCCAATAACCCTTTAAATTTGGGCTTGTAATTAATAGCCTCTAAGTTGGCTCTTGACGTGTTTTACCTCGTCTAATGACTCTACGAGCTTCAGACTCGGAGATATATTCAGATATTTGGCCTTCAAATCGGCTTTTGACGGATAGTATCACGTCTTAACTCAACGAGCTTCAGGCTCGGAGTTATATTTGTGATTTAGCCTCTAAATCGGCTTTCTTGCTTCGACGAGTTTAGACTCGAAGATAGATTAAAGATTTAGCCTCTAAATCGGCTTTCTTGTCTCAACGAGTTTAGACTCGAAGCTATATTAAAGATTTAGCCTCTAAATCGGCTTTCTTGTCTCAACGAGCTTAGACTCGGAGCTATATTTTATTTATTTGACGGGAATTCCAACATCTTTACTCAACGAGTTTTTCACTCGGAGTTATACCTCTATACGGTCTCTGTTAAGCTCTACGGGTACTATGCCCGGAGTTGATAGCCTCTAAATCGGCTTTAAACGGAGATTATTATTTCCCCAACTCCACGAGCTCGTGCTCGGAGTTAATCTCATAGTCTCTAAATCGACCTTTAACTGAGATTATTATATCTTTTACTCGACGAGCATCATGCTCGAAGTTAATATCTTGGCCTCTAAGTCGGCCCACAGATCTGTTAAAACTAGCACGTGCTTATAACACTGCTTGGAATCCACAAGCTTGCAAATATAAATTTCAGCAGCAATTCAACAAATAAATAAGCAATAGATTAATATACACGAATCCATCATATCATTTGAGAAATGATAGCGTAATCTGGATTTTCGTAAAATAAAATAGAAAGAAGAATACGAAAATAACAAATCTCTATCGAGCAGAATCTCGTGCTGATAACGTGTTATAGAATAAGCCATATTTGCTCATAAGATAAAATATATAACTAAGCTAATATCAAAAGTTATAATATATGCATTGAAAAGAAAATGAAATGAGAATTTTATTGAAGCCGAAAAGCTTCTGTCTTCAATTTATATAAATCGTGCCATCTGTTTATACAAGAATACCAATAAGCTTTGGCATGCTATTAAAAGATTAACATGAGGAGAGGATGACACGTATTGACTTAGTCCACAAGTTTCTTAGACTAGATATATATTACAATAGGGAGTACAAATATAAATATGCGAAAAATGCGTGCATTTTTTTTCACCCTAGTTTTTTTTGCTGAATTCATATTGCAACCCCCTAATACTTTTAATTGATGCTAACAACATCATGCCTTATAATTTAAAAGAATACTAACTTCTTGGTTTCCCTTTTTTTTTCTTTTTTTTTCTTTGTTTGAATAACAAGATCAAGGTGATTAATTAGCAATCATATTTGCAAACGCAGATAAAGTAATCATGATTTGGGACATGTGTGCAAGTTCCGAATGGATATGATTATGTCCGAAAAACAGGTTGGCGCACGTTTTCTCGCAACATTTTTCACGGCACAACGAGGTAGAACATTGTAAAAGGATTACATGACACCTCTTAGGACTCGATTTTACCAATTCACCATTTTTCTGATCTGCAGCCAACACTTGTAACATCTCACCACCTGCATTTTATTTTATATAAATATATCAAAATACGATAACTAATTACAAAAAAAAAAAACAAATTAGTGCATATTAAGCTGTCTAGACATAAAATTTTGACTTCGCCATTAGCTATGAAAGAAATCGTTCAATTTGTATATTATGATTCAACAATCGGAAGAATGTTTACCTGAAATGAGGGCGAAGAGAAAACACAAGGTTAACACATTAAATCTTGCCATTATTTGCTTACTAGTGTTTTTCTTTTTTCTTTTTTCTTTTTTGGTTCTAATTTTGAGTTTGCTATGATATATGTATTTTAGGATCTATAGAACTATAGTATATATATTATTGAAAAATGGTATAATAAGGTTTTGAAATTGGGCTAATCAAATATTCTTCCTTTTAAGGTAATAATGGATTTTCCAATTATAAAAATTAAAAAAAGAATCATAAATCCAAAATTTTGTATTAAACAAGAAGATTTGCACTATATGGTTGTGAATATTTACTATAATAATAATAATAATAATAATAATAATAATAATAATAATAATAATAATAATAATAATAATAATAATAATAATAATAATAATAATAATAATAATAATAATAATAATAATAATAATAATAATAATAATAATAATAATAATAATAATAATAATAATAATAGTGGAGTATTTAATATTCATAGAATCGCTAGTAAGAAGAAGCATTTGTTTGGTGTAATCTATTTTTAGCCGAATCATCGACAATCTCGTATTCCTATC
>NW_012194820.1:1453690-1464918 GCF_000504015.1 Erythranthe guttata
GTGCAGCTAATATAATACTTACAGGGGAGTGATGTTATACTTCATGGTCACATGTTTTATATATATATATATATATATATATATATATATATATATATATATATATATATATATGTGTGTGTGTGTGTGTGTGTGTGTGTGTGCGCGCGCGCGCAGGGTCTTTTTCCAAATTAATAAGTGCATGGAATTAAAATTTTGATAGCTTTTTAAGATTAAATATTGAGATTTAAAGCAAAGGTGACTATAAAAAGCTAAAAATTAATATATTTAGGAAAAGCAGATTGAGCAAAGCAACAGCCCAATTGTGTACAAAGGTTCAATAAAGCCTAAAAATACTATCTGTTAAGCAAAAATAAAATGGTAATATCATAATAAATAAATAAATAAAAATAATATAAAAATAAAAATAAAATGATAATATTGGAAATAAAGAAAGCTAAGCATCAAAAACCAATAGTAACACTCCTTGCCAAATGTGATAGAATCCCTCTTATTCTAAAAATTCCATAGTTTCCTTATAATAAATCTGTAAAGTATAATTAATTTGCATTTTTATTTTTTGTAATAGTAAAATTGATTTTCCATTTTATAAGTATAAGTTTACATACATACATACATATATACATACAGCTTTATGACCCATTCTGCAGAATATGAGTCACCCATCTTTTCTTTTTAACCCTAAATAAACTATAGCCAAAAAGAGAGTTCTCACTTTTATTTATATATATATATATATATATATATATATATAAAGAAATTAATAATGTGCAATTTCAATCAATAAAATCTTAAATAGTGTAAATTATTGATTACAATAGAAAAAATCACGTGCATTCCACGTGGTAATCACGTGCATTGCACGTGGTACTAACTAGTACTATTAAAGATTGCAAATATCATCTTTGTATAATTGCAGCAATTTCAAATGAAACAAAGTAATTAAATGAAGAAAGGTACATTTTTTCTTCACTAGAGTGTTGTTCTCTGAGAATTTCAGTAGAGGGGGAGAGGTTTCGTGCTTTACGGTGCTGCCATTGTTCCTCTCGAACACATAATCATGAAGCTCTACAGGATAATCATAATCAAGAACGATCAACTAATCGTGTGTATATATATATATATATATATATATATATATATATATATATGGTTGTTGTTGTAAATATTATACAATGTCTCGTAAATATGTGTACATCATTTAATATATTAGTATTTTAATGAAATTTAAAAATTCTTACGATTTTCGATTCGGTTTACGATTTGATAACTATGATTACAGATATATTGCACTAGGTAAACTATTAAATTCCCTTTTTTTTTTATAAATATGTGTATATGAAATGACCTTCACTATCCAAACATGTTGTAGAATATGCCTACACGGCAAAAGTGACGGAGAAGAGTGATGTGTATAGCTTCGGTGTAGTATTGCTTGAGCTACTTACCGGTATAAAGCGAAACGACCCATTGTTTTGGAGCAAATTGAAATATTGTAAAGTGGGTAATAAAAAAATTTCATTATTATCTACAACACAAGGAAGTGTGGATTATAAGGAGATCGAAGAAGTGGACTGTTTGGATCAGCTGATAGATAATCGAATGAACAAAGAAATAATCGAAGATGAAGAATTGCATAATGTTATGAATGTTGCTATGTTATGCACTACCGATTCCCCGACCTGCAGGCCCTCCGTGACTAGGGTTCTTGAATTCTTAGAGGTTAGTTAGTCGGTTACACGACTAGTTATTACATTAGAATTTTTTTTTACTGTTTACTGTATGGCCCTAAAGCTTTTCAACTTTATCGAGATCGGACATTTAAACCAGCAAACTGAAAGTTAGTTATCATAGTTAATGTTATTGTATATATTCGTCGTAGATTGTTTTGTGCTAACTGAACTTTCGAATTTTACCTATGTATTTGTTGACAAGGATTTTTAGCTCATAAAATCTTGAGCTTTTATGCAACTAGTCAAAATCTTGCAATTCTTGTTCAATAGAAAGTCTCTCTGGTCTTATACTAGTAATGGGGTTGAGAAATTGATTTTTTTCAACAGAAAATTGAATTAAATTGAAGGTAAGAAAAATCCATCCAATAAAAAAATCGAGAATTGTTATGAATTTCGAAGAATTTGAAGGAAAACTTTGAGTTGGGGATTTGAAGGCAAACTTTGTAAATTATCTTCGATTTTAACTCATAATTTGAACCCCGATTGTATGAAATTTTCTACGCGATTTTGAATTCTAAAATTTAAATGAAGAAATTTGTCATGTACCCAGAAAATCTGAATTGAGAATTGAAGAAGAAGAGGTTTGAAGAATAAAATTAGGTCTCCAATCAAGTAATTTAATGTTGGCTAAATGACATCGTTGGATACGTGAAATAAGGATTTTATATCAAGGCGTGAATGAATTAGGGCTGAGTATTGAATTAGAGCCCAACCGAAGGATATAGACATCAGTGTAGGGATGATTCTCTCTCTCTGACATGGGCATTGACTGGTTTTCGGCCCGGAACTGATCCGTTGACCAGTGAATCGGTACCAGAACCGTGAACCGGCTCGTGTCCTTCGGGACGGGGCCGGTTCTTGAATAATGTGAACCGTGAACCGCCGGTTCGGTTCGGCGGTTCACACGGATTTAAAATTTCCTATTTAAAAGTAATTCTTTTAATTTATTTTTCATCAAGTATTTCAAAATCTAAAATATTTGAACATTAAGTATTTAACACTTTAAATAAAAATATATTTTGAACATTAAGTATTTAAAAATCTAAAATATTGAATATAATTGGCGTACCAACAGTTTCGTTAATCTTAACCTGCACATTCACACCATTAAAAAAAATTGCAATTCCAACATTTATATTAAATAAATTGTCGACATATGATAACTCAAATAATAACATCAACAACAACAAACCTTCAACTTCATAATTTCCTTGTTCAAATCAACATTCATTTTATCAACAGTTAGCACTAGTTTCTTTATACATGGCCTTTTAGCCATAGTAATAAGGGATGGCAATATTACCTGACCCGGCGACAAGCTGGCGGAGGGTGCGAATGCGTTTCAGCGGACCCCGGGCCTTAGGGTTTTAAGTTGGGAGAACAAACTCCCGGCTGCCATGCTCTTGCTGATGAGGATGCGGCTGTTCTTAAGCCCCAGATATCCGCACGAAGAGACGCTTAGGAGGTACCACGTGGCAACCGGTCTAACGGTGTGTTCGTATCTCGAGAGATATAGTTTCTTCAACCGTACTAAAGGTATATTTTTTTTGAGTTTTAAAATAATTTGTCTTAATTAGTAGTAATTTAATTTCCGTAATCAAAGTTAAATATTTGTACGGATGCTGGTGGGTTAATCCAACTGAATCACGTGGGATCACGTGATTTGGGTTTGGCAGCTAACGCTGCCTTCGTGGCTTCTGTCTTCGGCGATTACTTGAACGCCACCGGCGCTCCGGGGTGGTACTGCGGCGGCGACTTTTTGAGGACTGACGTTCTCAAACAGTTCGCCACTTCTCAGTTAATTACTCTATTGCCCTCTCTCTCTCTCATTTCACATCAATTTTACATCATCGTTGTTTATCTTCTGATCGAATTTTTGTTATTTGAAAAAAAAAAAGATGGAGTATATTTTGGGAGCGAATCCGATGAACACAAGCTACGTGGTGGGTTACGGGGCGAAATTCCCGAGACAAGTGTACCACCGCGGCGCATCCATCCCTCCGAACACGAACGATTCCTGCAGAGAGGGGTTTAGGTGGTTGTACGCCGAGACGCCAAATCCGAACAACATCACCGGCGCAATGGTCGGCGGTCCAGACCGATTTGATAAATTCGAAGACGTACGGAGCAATTTCAACTACACAGAGCCCTCGTTGGCGGCGAACGCCGGGCTGGTTGCTGCCCTAGTCTCACTCACATCCAGCAGCGGCTTTGGTGTCGAGAAGAACGCCATTTTCTCTTATATTACGCCGCTGTATCGCAACAGCCCCACGCCGTCACCGCCGTGGAAACCTTAGATCTACATTTTCTCAACACTAATTTTTTTCTTTTTTTTAATTTAATATATATGTGTGGTTATGGATCTCAATTACTATTTAGCCAGCTGAATTTTGGTTTCTTTTGTTGCCTATAAGTAATTGCTTTCGAAACCCTCGTTGCTTTATTCGCTGTTTGATTCTTGGATATCTCTGTTTTTTTCTATTGTCAACCATTGGCGGCGTCTTTATTTGTCGCTTTTGTGTTTCGTGCGCCGTTTTATGGGATTGCAACTGATTATTGGAATATAGATTGCATTTAACTGAGAATTTTGATGTGTCATTTGTGCAGGATGCGATTCACAGGGTGGTCTAATGTACATGGTGATGGATCGATCTTCAATCGGTGGGTAGAAAACTTTATTTATGTTTTATTTATTTGCATATCTATTTTTTTGGTGTTATATTTGTGGCTCGTTTTTCTTTGGTTGAGATTCGGTTGTGCGGCTGCGTGTTCTTTACGTACTGAAGTTTTTGCTTCTTCGTTGTGCTAGGTACCATGTATCTGGTTTCTTTTGCGTGCACGTATGAATGTCCTTTGCAACGCTGACATGTTTTTTGATTTCGTTCGTGTTCAGTGCATTCATTTGCTTGTTTCGGTTACATAGTTGACATTGGCAGATTCATTTCTTTTCTATCTCCCTCTGTTTTCTCGAGGTGAAAGTGGTTTACAAGTTAATGTTGTTGCGTATTTTCTTGCTGTCTTTTGATAGTCGGGCAAATTTAATTGTATGTTCTTTGATTTCCACCGTAACAACGTTTATTCGGCGGCGGCTTTCGTGTCGCAAATATCACCGTACGCATTATAGCAATTCCCTCCAACCGCAATCTTTCCTGATCCGTCGCCCACAATTTGCCTACCTTCCATCTTATTAACTGCACTCATTCAAAACATTCAAATCGAATTAGATATCCAATTATGTATCTATATATTATGGCTGAAAGTCAGATGGATTAGATCGTAAACTGGCCTTTCAGTAAACTTTCATTTTTTTCTTTTTTGGAATTGTAGTTCAAAATATTCGAAATTTAAGTGGTACTTTATGTAATTTTGAAAAGAAAAAAAAAACTTAAATAATTGTGTCTTTGTTTCATGACATAAATATAAAATATTTTTTTAATAAAATATTTTGAAAATAATTGGAAAATTATATTTTGCTATCAATATTGGATAGAAAAACAAAATTTCTAGAAATAAATAAATATTATATATATATATATATATATATATATATATATATATATATATATATATATATATATATATATATATATATATATATATATATATATATATATATATATATATATATATATATATATATATATATATATATATATATATATATATATATATATATATATATATATATATATATATATATATATATATATATATATATATATATATATATATATATATATATATATATATATATATATATATATATATATATATATATATATATATATATATATATATATATATATATATATATATATATATATACATCTTGATTGATGAAAATCAAACGTTCTTAATGATTAGATAAATTGAGTAGAAATATCATGTGGAGTACGGCGATATATTCCGATTTACAGCCGTTCCACACAGGATCAACGAGAAAGAACAAAAATCATAAGTTTTTGTTGAACAAGGGAAAGGAATTTACCGAAGGCGACGAAAAAGAGGGCAACGAGAATAAACGAGATTTTAGCCATGCTTTCGTATAATTGCAGAACTTTTGTTTGTCTGTAGAACTATGATAATATTTTTGAATGAGTGCTAATTGTGTCTATACTTATAGCGAATGCAGATGCTGTTAAATTTGATGTATGAGATTACAATTATATTATCTGATATGCTAAATCCCACACCAATTTTACCAAATCATACACACAATTGAAAAAAATTATCTCTCTAAAATCTCATCTTCTCCTTCCCCACCCTTTTTCTTTTTCCCTAATTTTTTCATAAAATAACACACACTAAAAACGTTCATATCATTCCAAGTTCGAATTTGAGAAAAACTTCATGTGCTCAAACTAAAATAAAGTTGGAATTTGAGAAAAAAAATCGAATTGATATGAATTTAAATAATTAAAAAGGCATAATGAAATTGAAAATTATTAAATAAACTTAAACTCACTTTTTATGATTATTCACGTGAAAGATTAACGAATTTTGAGTGACTTGGAAAAAATCATCATAGAAAAAAGTTAGAGAGAATACAAGTAGAGAGAGATTTTTTTTTTAAATTTATGTGTGTGATTTAGTAAATTTTAGTGTGGGATTTAGCATGCCCCTTATATTATTACCATCGAATGCAAGATTTTACACAGTAACTATGGAAATTTTAAATTATTGCACGAGATCGATGAGTAGGAAAATAATTTATTGCAGCATGATTTTAAAATTTATTTCCAGTATTTCCAAAGAATTTTGTTATTTTAAATATTGGATTATTGAAATTTAGGATTTTTTAATAATCTTCAACTATTCATTTTTTTTTTTATAAATAAATATAACTTCCATTTTTTATAAATAAATATAAACTTCTATTCAAAATTTCATCCTCCAATTTTTTTTTACGAATGGGAATATGCTCGAGTGTAGATGCTATTATTGAACCGTCAAAGATCAAGGATTTTTTTATACGTTCAGTGGCGAGCCATCATAGGGCCAAAAGGGGGCCATGGCCCCCCAACAATTCTCGAATTCCTATGTTTCATGTACAAAAAAATTAAAAAAATCGCGTATAAGTTAGTTTTTAATTATTCGTTTTCCCATTTCGTACCGACGGATTTGCACCTACGGTTTATTGCTCGAAAAAGAAAAGGAATTCGAAAGTTTGAAACACGTGCAGAATGGACAAAAGCTATTGATGCAAATTGAGAAAATGGTGCACAAAACTCTTCAAAGTCCATTTCTAATATAAGATAATGGTGATTGTTGCCAATTATATAAATTAGTATTCTCGAGAACGATCTAAAGATATAATTAGCTCATGCCCATGTGTAATCTTTAATTGTCGAAAAAACCGCTATGTTAATTAGCAATAAACCCCCTATGTTACGTTTTACAAAGCACACAACTCCTATTGGGTCTTACAAAAATTATGGGGTGTAATTTACAATTTTCTAAATTTATATTATGGGGTATTTTTGACTTGTTCAGGTCAAAAAACATACTCAAGTCGCGAAATCCGCGTGTCTAACATACATTCAGCTCGTAGGAGCCTTATTGGCTTTGACTAGTATCCATAGAGGGACTTTTGCTAATATTTTTAACATGAGGGTTTTTTCTTAGATATTACACAGGTGTGCTTCTTGCAAAAAAAAAAAAAAAAAAAAAAAAAAAAAAAAAAAAAAAAAAAAAAAAACCATGAACTAAAATACACAAATTTAAAGGGCAATTCATAAATTATAACAAAGATTGGAATTTAAAGGGCATTCTCCTTTAGGATGCGCCTTCGAGACGAGACAAATGATGTGCGGTTTATATCCTTCGAAGTCTCTTGCACACAACGAGTTGCATATTTGTTCGCCTTCTTTCGTGACGCAATCGACACCAGAAAAAGTATTATAGCAGTTGCCTATTATCGACCACTTTACATATATGTTGGAACCAATATTAATTTGCCTACTAGCTTCCACATTGCCCGCACACCACCCACACCGGCGAATTAGGGTAAATCACGGTCACCCTCTGAAGTAAGGTTAAATTACGAAAAAAAAACCTTATATTTGGATAATTACAACTACATCCTTAAGTACGAATCTTTTTACACAATCACCCTTATGATACCAAATTCAACGTAATCTTCTAGATTATGTGGAATGATCTCTAGTTTGTACTCGTTTTGTGAAAAAACGCAGTTTCTGATGCGCTCTCTCACACACACACACACACTAATATACACCAATTGCGAGCTAATGTTCGAAACTTGTGGCGTAATCTATTAATTTTACACCAGCTTTTGTGTCGAAAATATCACCGCACGTATTATAGCAATTCCCTATCACCGCTATCTTCTATGATCCGTCGCTCGCGATTTGCCTACATTCCTCCATTTCTCCTTCGATGTTATTCATTGCACTCATTCATTCAAACCAAATTAGATATGCAATTAAAAAAGATATGCAATTAAAAAAAATAGAAAACTTAGTATAAATATCGTATTTGTGAAGTGAATTTCACCGAGTGCGACGAGAAAGAGGGCAAAAGAGAATAATAGAGATTTTCGCCATACTAACTTCGTATAGCTGTAAAACTATTTTCTTTGTACACTTTTGATTTGTAAATAAATATATATATATATCTTCAATCACACGAATTGATACAAACTTCTTAACAAATTCTAGTAATTAAATTTTTACATTAATTGCACATTTGTCTAATTCGCTTTCAATTGGTAATATGTAATAATATTTTGCTATATTTTGTAGGATTAATAACATTTCGCCACTTGGACTTTACCCATTTTTGCTATTTGCCATATTAACTAATAAAAGTTGCAAACGCACACCCAAACTCAGTTTTTTGACGCACATAACCACCTAAGGGGAATATTCCGGCAAATCTTCTAATTTTTCAACGCACGCACGATGCACATGTGAAAGTACAGGGGTTTTTTCGTCTTTTCACCTGAAAATATCATAAGGGGGTGAAAATGAAAGTACCAGGGACTCAATTGAACTTAATTTGAAACTTTCACAAATTCAAAATTAATTGAAACTTTGTGGCTTCATCCTCCATGGGATAAAAACACCCAAGGAAGACCTTTGTTTCAATCCAGAATTGCTAGGACAACAAAAATTGAACTTAAACTTTGTTTAACTAATGTTTCCGGATTCGTAGGGTATTGCTTACTAGAATCATATGGAGTTCGCTTTGATAATTGAGTACTGAATTTTTTGAACTAATTCAATTGGAAGTGAAAAAATATTTGAAATTGACACACATTCCAAATAGGACAGAATGAATGAGAAAATGGTTTACAAATGCTCATTTTTTATTTATTTATTTAATGCATATGTAACGATTTGATTTTGCCTTTTGTTTTGCAGCGGGGAAATTGCTGAACAATAACGGCATCGAATGGAGAGGCGACTCGTGTCTGTTGGACGGGTCGAATGTTGGAGGGCTTGTCGGAGGATATTACGACCCTGGAGACGACTCCAAATTCCACTTTCCTATGGCGTACTCGATGACGATGCTCAGTTGGAGCGTCATCGAGTACAGGCACAAGTACGAGGCCATAGGGGAGTACGCACATGTTAGAGAGGTAATCAGTGGGGCACCGATTACTTTCTCCTCACATTCAACTCATCCGCGTCCGAGATCACGAGCTTCTACAGCCAGGTAATGTTTTCGTCGGGTTTTTTTAAGGTGCATTTGTTTGTTAGTCTGATTTGTTCAGGGGTAATTTAGTCATTTCAGATTTCATTTCTAGTGTGCATAGTAAAATTGCTACACTTGTGTCATAATTGATTTATCGTTTTGAGATTGATTCTAAAATTGCTAGATTGTCCCTTATGCTATTTCAACGTACAATCTGCATATAGGGTTACGCATATTTAAAAAAAATATATATAGGATTTCGGTGCAAACATTTCTTTCATATATAAAAAGATAATACCATCTTTCTTTTATTTTGAATCATAATTCAATATTCATTCTTAAAAATGCTCGTTTAGGAAAATAAGTACAAATTTGCATATATAGTCCTATAATCCCATAATATGCACGTGATTTGCACTTGATTTGCACTTAAAGTGGGAGAACTGAAGATTTTTTGGCGACGAACGAATTTATGTTTGATACCAATCGTACCTCAAGCAAGCAACTTATATTCATTCTTAATTCCTAAATGACTAGGAGAGAGACTACAATATTATATTAGTCGAGATACATATATATATATATATATATATATATATATATATATATATATATATATATATTATAACATCCTGGAGAAAGAGGTATCAAAACATTAATTACCCAAAAAAAACTATCGTTAATTGATACGTGTTAATTTTAAATATATTTCTACTTATATTTAGAATTTTATGATCAATTTAATGCTTGCGGTTGGAGTAAATGAGTATCAAAATAATAAAACGAGCATCATATTAATATTTGATAATACATTTTAATGTTTTGCCATTGGAGTTGCTTTTAGCCAATTAATATCGTAGTGTATTAATATACCTGCGAGAGAGAGAGAAAAAATTATGTAAAAAAATTATAATAAACAAATAAAAAAAAAACAAAAAAAAACAAAAAACAAAAATCAATTTTTTAGTTAATGAAAGTTGTTAGTATCATAGGTCTTGTGTGGTGTTTTTTTTTTTTTCCTTTACTACGTTTCATTGTGTGGTGTTAATTATGATTCTCTAGCTAATTAAGTAATTAATGCAATAGCAAGACAATCATATCCTTCAATAGCAGGATTTGAATAAGGATACAAAATATCAGATATTTTAAAATAAAATCAAAATATTGAAAGACAATATCATATTTTCAAATAAAAAATCTTCTATTTAAGTATAATTTCAAAATATTTAAAAGACAATTAACTACACAACATAGGTGTGACACTATATATATTGGCCTATTTTCATTCAAAATGTTATATCCCAAATTATAACATTTATTTATCAATAATTAGCAAATGGCCAACGTCGCTAAACTCTCGTGTATTCTCGTTGCCCTCGTTTTCTTCTCCGGTAAAATTTCTTTAACCCTCGTGTAACTTTTCGATATTATTTTAATAAAAATATTATAAACATGTAAGTAAATAATAAAGATTTTATATATTCATTTATTATACATATTACATTTTATAGTTTTTTTAATGAATGACGTGCATATATGTATATGCAGTTAAAATGGTTGAAGCTAGGCAAGTTGTTTTCCCAACTCTCGACCACGAATCTATAAAGGAATCGGTTTCCGGAAACTGCACTACTTTTTCCGACGAGATAAAAAATTGCGTCACGAAAGAAGGAAAGGCAAAGTGCGACGCTGATTGTTACTTTTATTATAAGAATAACGATCCGAAGCCGAGTTGTCAAGTCTCGAGTAAATATCCAACCGGAAGATGCGCGTGCAATCGACAATATTTGTTGAGATATACATAAGAAATTATATTGCATGTACGCGTTCCGAAAT
>NW_012194821.1:0-14783 GCF_000504015.1 Erythranthe guttata
AGGGTCTTGCGACTTGAATCTTGGATCAACGTTGAACTTTGACTAAATTTGACTTGAAGATCTTGAAGTTCTTGATGGATTTGGCCCTTCAATCTTCCAATGATCTTGACTTGAATTTGATTAACGTTAATCCGAAGGTTTGGCACCGTTATCTCGGATCGAACGCTGGATTTGATGAAGAATGCCTTGAATTTGCTCAAAAACACCTCGAATTTGACGAAGAACACTTTGAATGTAGAGAGAGAATCTTACCTCCTACGAATTCTTCTTCCTTGCTTCTTGAATTGTAGAGAGAATTTTGCTCCTACGATTTCTGCTCCTTCAGTTGTGCTTTGAATTGTGAAGGGAGGGTCCCTATTTATAGTGGTAGAATAAGAGTCCTTGATGGGCCTTATTGATGATGTGGCGCGATTTGATTGGCCCGATTTAAATTGATATTTATCTCTTGTAACTTGGAAGAGAAGAAACAATTCTCTTAGCCAATAATTAATTGATATTTATCTCTTTATAACTAGGGAGAAAAGAAATAATCTTATTGGCCAATATATATTTAATATCAATTATTTATTTAAATTAGAAATTAATTTAATTAAATTCCAAAATATAAAATTGATAAAAATATATTGACTGCATATATACGAGTCTTCAATTGGCATCTAAGTCCTTCGGCTATATATAATCACACAAATGCCATTGGATCAAACTTTAGCCATTTAATTGGCTTAAATTTTATTCGTCTACAAAATGCCCCCACTTCTAGTCTCGGCGAAGAACAAATTGAATGTTTGTGAGACGAGACTTGAAGTAAATAAGGCGTGAATATTGGGATAATTCATAGATGTATTTGGGCTTTTCATGAATATACCCCACATGTATTCAATTTATAGACTTTAAATATAAAGCCACTAGAATTTCCCAACCCGAGAATGCACGGCTCTTCCTGCAAAGAATGATCAATCTGCTCTATCAATGCTTTCTTTCCTCGATTTGCGTTATAAAATTTAATTGGCCCACTTGAATAAACAAATAGAATTTCAATTTCAATTGGAATCCTAGATGAAAATAACCATCTACTCAGCAACTTCTTTTTAAACGTTTTTTTTTTTTGTTTTTTTTGTTTTTTTTGTTTTTTTTGTTTTTTTTTTTTTCAATATCTTTTCCTTGTTTCACGAGCCCACTCAAAACTTCAATAGAATTCCATGTAGAGGACTTGAATTCGTATTAGTTAGAGAGTCCCTATCCTACCCAGGTTATACTTCAACACAATTAGTTTCAAAAAAATAAGAGAAAAAAAAAATTATCCCTTTGTCCACATGGATTTCCAACACGTGAAGAATGGAAGCATTACTTCTTCTAGTTGATCTCTCACTCTTTTCCAATTAGACGGATGGAGTCCTAACTTGAATCGAGTTATCATCGTCCATGGCCTATAAAAGGAGGTGCCCCTCTTCACTTTTTTTCATTCATCAGCACCCGGCCTCTGTGTGAAAGTATTCTTTTTTTTTTTTTTTTTTTTTTTTTTTTTTTCTCGTCGTATATCAAACTTATTGCTCTTTCAAGCAAGCTTTCTCCTCTCTTGGCGACGAGCAATTGGTAATTCTTGACGATCGTTATCAACCGAATGACAAAGGCACCATCTTGACGATTTATGCCCCCCTTATCGGTCCTTACGCAAAGCAATGGCCACGTCTCACGACTCTGAATCGCATGTCCGTTTGGTCCCACGAGCATCCTCATAATAAGTACGAGTACGTGTATAGTTTGCGAGCATCAAATCATAAACCCGACAGATCCTCGCTTCCGGAAGAGTCAAGCAGTCCGAGCCTTCTGCCGACTTTGGGTGGCAACATCGTGAAGGGAAAAGTCAAGTGGGGAGATACTCTCGAGCTTTCCGGCGGCTTTCAATTCTTCAGAGGGTACTGGGAATGGACCGAAGACGTTCTCAGCCGTTGCCAGCACAAGCGAAAGTCCGCGAAGATCTATGATTCTGTATATGCCTCCCTCTTCACGTACGACTACAACTCTGAAGTTATGAAGGCGTTTTTCGAGGCATGGTGTCGGAATACAAATACCCTCTTGACGTCTCCCGGAGAAATGTCTATCTCTTTATGGGACTTGCACACCCTCTCCGGGCTACCGTTAACCGGGCTCCTTTACGATGAAGTTGTCCCTGCCTCACAAGAACTCGTTGGTTCCGATGCAAAGGGTGTTCGATATTCTCACCGTTCCTACCGACATCTATTCCATGCCTACCACTTACTTCGGAAGCGCTCTAAAGATCCGTCCTCCAATGTCTCTGTCGAAAGCTGGATTCAGTTTTGGTCGAAGAAGCAGAAGAAATATACTCAACCTCCTCCGCGCAAACAAAAGAAGGGTGTTCGCCCCAAGTCAACTCACAATCCTTCTGGCAATATTGAAGCACATGCAAAATGGATCAACATCGAAGAAGCTGTGTTTTCGAGCATTAGCGTTGATGTCGAACTGAGGTCCGAGACATACTTGGCGGCCCATTTGGCTTGTTGGCTTTGCACCTTCGTTCTCCCCACTGATGATGTAGGCATTGTTGGGTTTCGGGCACGCATACGCAGCGGAAAACAAAAATTTTATGCGAATTAAACGACTTTAAATCACACAAGTACATGCCCGACAAATTGAAAACAATTAATTGCGTACCTTTGCGCTTCCAGCGAAAATAAAACAACATACATGCTAATAAACTTAACCGTACTTTAATCAATTAACATGCTCGCAATTTAAACCAAATAACATGCTTGCAACGATTTAATCGATTACACATAATCACATAAAATCATACAACTACAAGCATGGAATCATAGTTTAAACTAAACCCTAAACGAAACTAGGGTTTCGTATATTTACCTCTTGACGCGTGAAGTAGGAGCGATTAGCACTTCGTGATTACTACGGAAACCAATCCGTAGAATCGGGGCAGCAGCGGTGCAACGGCAGCAGCGGCGCGTGAGGTCACGGCGGCGCGTGTAACGTACGCGCGGCTTCGGGACGGCGCGTGGGGCAGCGTGCGGCTTCGGCTCGTGCGTTGCTCCTCGATTCTTCGATCTACAGTCTTCCTCCTCTCGGATTTCACCTCGTATACTTCGATCTACTAAATCGTGGCACTAGACACGAAGTAGTTAGAATAAAACGGAAGAAAAAAAAAGGAGAAAGAATACCGAACAAGGAACGGCCGACGAACGGCCGGTTCCGGCGACGGAGCGGCGACGGCGGTGCGGTGGTGGCCGCGCGGGAGAGAGGGCGAGAGAGAGAGATGGACGGCCGCTTTTGGGTTAGGGTTTCCTATGTTTGTGTAAGGGCTATTAGTCATGTATTTATAGTCCCTTGCATATAACCCTAGCGGGCTTAAGTTGGACTGGGCCCAACAGCTTAAGCTCGTTAGTTCCTCTACTTGCTCGTATCTCTCAATTCAATGACCGAAAAATTGCAACGATTACATTTTCGGAATCATTATAACTTCCTCGTCATTACGAGTGCCATCTCTTGTTTTCCAACTTTCCAAAAGTGGAAACCCTAGTTCAGTGGACTTTCTAAATTTGGAAACTTCTCGATTTAGAAAGTTCACTAACATGTTCGCCTATTCTTTTCCTTTTCTTATCCTCATTCGTAATTCCAAATTACGAATGTTGGATTCAATCATATTGACTTCCAATCATGCAAAGATAAACTATTTTATCTCTGACCGTTTATTCAAAGATCTCATGTGCACGAGCAGTGTGACCCTCGATGGTTCAGGTGTAAGCTAGCCGTGGGCCCACAACCCATTGTGGTCAAAACTCGTCCCCTTCGAGTTACGATTAAGATGAAGCTCGTTTCACCTTAATCACCCAACGAATCAAGATTGGCGTCTAGCAACTACGCGTCATGATTCCCTAGATACAAATGAAGTGCCTGCAAGAACCTTCAGATATAGTTAACGTACAGTATGGTCCCTTCGATTCATATGTCCCGATCGAACTAGAGGCATTGGTTCATCGAGACCTCTTTATATGTTCGATGACGGTGCGATCGTTCTAAGTGTTGTAATCCTTACGTGCATGACTTAGAGAATCGAATTCTCTAATCATCACTTAGTCAGCTCTGGCCAGAGACTTAGAATGATTACATACTTTCAGAACACACAGGACATCCAAGACTATTCTAGCGATCGAATCCCCGACTACAATGCACAGACCTCCCACTAGATTTCGGACTGCACGAACACTGGCCCTTGGGATGCTCCTCGGTGGAACTCAGGGACAGGTCACGATACAGCTGGTCCTCTAGTGAAGTCACGGTGATGTCTAGGTCATAAGGACTAATGGTGTACAACTATACCATAGATATCTCTACTCGATTATTGGGAACCACTTAGAGATTTCTAGGGTGAGGGAGTTCAGTGAACTCGTCAACTTACGAGCACCCACTTATGCATGCCGATATCACAATACCGTTTACTGATGAGATGCAGTACACATACATTAAGTGCTAGTCTTAATGGGAAAGGCCGATATCCTCATTAGTGGCGTAACCCTTCGACTAGGAACACGTTTAACAGTTATAATACTTGAGTAAATATCTCACGATCCTAACGATCAATTACTAGTACTTGTAATAACTGTAAGGACTATATCTATGCTTGTGACAAAGGGACAAAGATATAGAATGCCAATGTATTTTATCATTAATACGAATAAAGGTTCGTTTATTACAATAATAAATACGAAAGACCACAGCCACAAGTTGGCTTGTTGGTCACCTACTCTAACAATCTCCCACTTGACCTAAAGCCAACTACCCATAAACCGCAATCCCATCGACTCTCGATGTTTCTCATGGACCGATCTCGGTAAAGGCTTCGTGAAGGGGTCTGCAACGTTCTCTTCCGAGGTGACTCGTTCAACCTTAACTTCACCTCTATCAATGATCTCTCGGATCACGTGATACTTCCTCAGAATATGCTTTGACTTCTGATGAGATCGTGGCTCCTTAGCTTGTGCCACGGCTCCGGTGTTATCACAGTACAACGGTACTGGATCACTAGCATCAGGAATGGCACCCAACTCTTGGATGAACTTCCTTATCCAAGTCCCTTCTTTTGCAGCTTCAGACGCTGCAATGTATTCCGCTTCGGTAGTGGAATCGGCCGTCGTGCTTTGCTTGGAACTCTTCCAACACACGGCACCACCATTAAGCGTGAATATAAATCCAGAATTCGACTTTGAGTCGTCCACGTCCGATTGAAAACTAGAGTCGGTAAAACCCTCTAATTTCAACTCGGCACCCCCATAGACCAAAAATATATCCTTAGTTCTTCGTAAGTACTTGAGGATATCTTTCACGGCTTTCCAGTGAGCCGGGCCGGGGTTAGACTGATATCTGCTTGTGACACTCACAGCATACGCAATATCGGGTCTCGTACATAGCATGCCATACATTATGCTTCCTATGTCAGAAGCATAGGGCGTCCTTTTCATCTCCTCGATTTCACTAGGTGTTTGGGGACACATAGATTTCGAGAGACGAACCCCATGGGACATTGGCAAGAATCCCTTCTTGGATTCTTCCATGCTAAACCGTTTCATAACGGTGTCTATGTACAGGCTTTGGGATAAGCCAAGCATCTTTCTTGCTCTATCTCTATAGATGCGTATTCCTAATACATAAGATGCTTCTCCCAAATCCTTCATTGAGAAACGTGTGGACAACCATGCTTTCGTTTGTTGCAACATTCCTACGTCATTCCCAATGAGTAGAATGTCATCAACGTAAAGCACTAAAAATATCACTGCCCTCCCACTAACCTTCTTGTATACACAAGGTTCCTCCGGATTCTTCTCAAAATCAAACTCTTTGATAGTTGAGTCGAACCTAATGTTCCAACTACGGGATGCTTGCTTCAATCCATAAATGGATCGCCGGAGCTTGCAAACCTTTTGCTCACTTCCAGAAGATATGAAGCCTTCCGGCTGCGCCATGTAGATTTCTTCCTCAATGTCTCCATTAAGGAAGGCGGTCTTCACATCCATTTGCCATATCTCGTAGTCGTACCACGCAGCTATGGCCAGCAAAATCCTAATGGACTTCAGCATCGCGACTGGCGAAAAGGTTTCCTCATAGTCAACGCCTTGCCTTTGAGTGTATCCTTTTGCTACCAATCTAGCTTTATAGGTCGACACCTTTCCATCCACTCCAATTTTCTTCTTATAGATCCACTTGCAGCCTATAGGAACAATTCCTTTGGGTGGATCTACCAAGGTCCATACCTTGTTGGAGTACATGGAGTCCATTTCGGATTTCATGGCAGTTAGCCAATGTCCCATGTCCGCATCCGATACGGCCTCATTGTATGTTCTTGGATCTCGTCCAAGATCAACATGATCTTCATCATTTTCGAGGAGGAATAACCTATCCGGCATTTTCCGAACTCTTTCGGATCTACGTACCGTAGGTTCAGGAGGTATATTAGTGGTTTGTTGTATTGGTTCGATTACTTGTTCTTGCGCTTGAACTTCACTTTGTGGTTCTTGAACTACTTCAAGTTCTATCATGCTGCCCTTTCTATCGGATAGAAACTCCCTTTCCAAAAAGGTGGCATTTCTCGAAACAAACGTCTTTGCTTCTTTGACATAATAAAACTCGTATCCCATTGAGTCTTCGGGATACCCCACAAAATAGCACAAGTCGGATTTACTATCCAACTTATCTCCCACTAATCGCTTTACATAAGCGGGACAACCCCATATCCTAATATGTTTGTAATTGGGTTTCCGGGAATGCCAAAGTTCATAAGGTGTGGATTTAACTGCTTTGGTGTTAACTCTATTCAGCAAATACGCGGCAGTACGGAGTGCATGACCCCACAAGTATGCCGGTAAGTTTGTGAACCCCATCATTGATCGAACCATATCTAATAAAGTTCGATTCCGACGTTCGGATACTCCATTAAGTTGAGGAGTTCCCGGTGGAGTCCATTGGGACTGTATCCCATTTTCTTTTAGATAGTCAATGAACTCGATGCTCAAGTATTCTCCACCACGATCGGATCGCAGCTTCTTAATACTTCGTCCGAGTTGCTTTTCTACTTCATGTCTAAAATCTTTGAACCTTTCAAATGTTTCAGACTTGTACTTCATCAAGTACACATACCCATACCTAGAATAATCGTCGGTAAAGGTGGCGAAGTAGTTGTATCCACCCTTTGCACTAACACTTAGTGGACCACATACGTCTGTATGGATCAAATCCAAAAGACCCTCGGCTCGTTCCATTTTCCCTTTGTAGGGTGACTTGGTCATTTTCCCTTTAAGGCAAGATTCACAAGTTTGTAGTGATTTCACGTCCTCCAAAGAGAACAATCCTTCACTGACAAAATCGTTCATCCTTCTTAAAGAGACATGACCTAGTCTAGCGTGCCAAAGTTGTGCGGGGTTTTGATCTATCTCCTTACGTTTTGCTGATATAACATTAATAGGTATTTCATTTGGATTTAGTTCATACAAGTTGTTTAATAGTCGTCCTTTGCAAATTAAGTTCTCATTATTTTGTATAATGCAAATCGAATTTCCAAAAACAAAAGTAAAACCTTCAATATCTAATACAGGAATAGAAATAAGGTTTCTAATGAGCGACGGAACAAATAAACAATCGTTCAAAACAATAGGAAAACAAGAATCCAAAACATTTAAGTAAATAGTGCCAATGGCTTCAGCAGCAACTCTTGCTCCATTCCCCATCCTTAGGTAGGTCTCACCCGCTCTAAGTCTTCGACTTCTTGTCATTAGCTGCAAATCATTGCACAAATGTGAGCCACAGCCCGTATCCAATACCCAAGAAGAAGAGTTGACAGACAAATTTACGTCAATGAAATACGTACCCTTTTCAGAACCTTTCTGCTTCAGGTAAGCCTTGCAGTTGCGGCGCCAATGTCCTTTCTTTCCACAGTGATGGCAAGCATCATCAACTTGTTTGCTAACCTTTGCTTTGGGGCCCCCACTACCTTCACCCACTTCGAACTTGCTGTTAGGGAAAAGAACTCTTTCCTTTCTCTTCTTTTGGAAAGAACTCTTCTTTCCAGAAGTAGCAGCAATGAGAACAGACTTCTCTTTCTTAATGGTGGACTCGAAGCTGACCAACATGTTCATTAACTCATCCAAGGGAGGATCTAGTTTGTTCATGTTGAAGTTCACTATGAACGATTCATAGGAACTAGGAAGAGACAACAGGATCAGATCCAACGAGAGCTCGGCCGGGAGGGTGACATCAAGATTCACTAGCTTTTCAAGGAGAGTGATCATTTTGAGACAGTGCTCGTGGACCGAAGTCCCTTCGCGCAGTCTCGCCGTGATCAACTCCTTTGTAGCAGCGTACCTCGATGCCCTAATGTTCTCACTATACATGCTATCAAGATGAGCCTTTATATCGAAAGCATGCATGTGAGACTCATATTTCCTCGCAAGCGCGGGCTCCATGGCGGCTATCATATAGCACCTAGCATGAGTGTCATCTTTCTTCCAAACTTCATAAGTTTCCTTTTCAGCATCAGTCACTGTGGCAGGTATAGTGGCGGGAAGCCTCTCGTTCAAAACATAGAGACGCCCCTCAACAGTTAGCACAAGCTTAAGACTACGCAACCAATCTAGGTAATTAGGGCCATTGAGTTTATTGTCGAGGATTGACATTATGGGATTCTTAGACATGATTATCTGAGACATTATAGAGAAGAGGATTATTAGAGATTCGCGTTAAATGATTGTTACAATTAAATGTTTGGACTTGTGTTATTTAATTGTTCTCCCACTAATTTTATCGAATTCCACTTCCCTCTAGTAGACAAACGAGAAAACTGATTTTTCTTAATGGGCTTTAGGTCCAATAGACAAATATAACCTGTAGTTAATCTAGCCCGATTATATTTGCCCAAAGGTAGATCACAATCAATCATATCCACAATATGACCCTAAATTAATTTTCCTCACACTTGATAATGACCTAAGTTAATCTCGCGAATATCAAAATCGTCGTGTGTCAAGTCTAACCTACCAATCAAAGATGCTCATAGAACTCGATTATGCCAAACTAATGCAGTCCCTAGTTAATCTAGCCGACCACGTTAATTCAACATAACCCTTTTCTATGGCTACCTTCATCACTATGTCAATTGAATTACAGCTTACTCTACCATAGCACTCCCCGCTAACACGGCTTACTGCACTATAGTAAAGGGCTACACATAATCCAACCGTTGGCAGAAGGAAAGAAATAACTCAACAGATTGGGTTTTTCTTTATAGCTTGAAATGATTCTTAATTAAAAGAATGAGGGATTTTAATTAAAGTGTTTTATCTCATCAGAAGGTTTTGGATTGGTCTATGTGATTCCTACATCTATGTTCTCTAAAGGTATATGGAAACGCATATTGTCCTAAGAGGAACATACGACCTAACTACATAATTAATTACATTAATTAATTATCGGATTTTCAAAATAATTTTAGAACCTCAACTAACATAAATCAATCAAATAATGTTGAGGTACTATTAATTAAGTTGAAGTATAATCAATATTATACGTGTGTTCTATTAATTGAAATCAATTTAACAATTTAAATTAATTAATTAATCTAACACTTATTTACTAAAATAGATGATTGTCGATCCAATTATCTAATTGGGATTAATTGAAAATAATTTTCCAAAAATTAAAATCAATTTGTTTTAAGTTTAATTTTAGAAATCTGAAATATTTTTTTTTTTTTTTTTTTTTTTTTTTTTTTATTTTCAGTGAACCGGTTCGGCCGACCGGTCTGACCGGTTCGGACCGAAACGGTCCGGTTCTGCCCGGTCCAATTGACCCAAATCAGTGGGCCGGGTCAGTCGGACCGAGAACCGGTCTGACCGACCCGAATCCACTTGGATTCGGTCGATTGGATCGTGCACAACCATCGAACCGGCCGGTTCGACCGGTTCGATCCGAACAATTAAAAAACCGACATTTTAAAATAATTTCAGATCCGATTTTCCAATTTTAAACAATTTTAAAGCTGGAAAAATTCTAAACAATATTTCAAAAATATTTTAAACTTACGAAAACTCCCAATTACATAATACGACAATCGCTACTTTAATAAATCGAACATGCATATTAAATCGAACGCAATTAATTGCACAACGAGCTCTGATACCACTGTTGGGTTTCGGGCACGCATACGCAGCGGAAAACAAAAATTTTATGCGAATTAAACGACTTTAAATCACACAAGTACATGCCCGACAAATTGAAAACAATTAATTGCGTACCTTTGCGCTTCCAGCGAAAATAAAACAACATACATGCTAATAAACTTAACCGTACTTAAATCAATTAACATGCTCGCAATTTAAACCAAATAACATGCTTGCAACGATTTAATCGATTACACATAATCACATAAAATCATACAACTACAAGCATGGAATCATAGTTTAAACTAAACCCTAAACGAAACTAGGGTTTCGTATATTTACCTCTTGACGCGTGAAGTAGGAGCGATTAGCACTTCGTGATTACTACGGAAACCAATCCGTAGAATCGGGGCAGCAGCGGTGCAACGGCAGCAGCGGCGCGTGAGGTCACGGCGGCGCGTGTAACGTACGCGCGGCTTCGGGACGGCGCGTGGGGCAGCGTGCGGCTTCGGCTCGTGCGTTGCTCCTCGATTCTTCGATCTACAGTCTTCCTCCTCTCGGATTTCACCTCGTATACTTCGATCTACTAAATCGTGGCACTAGACACGAAGTAGTTAGAATAAAACGGAAGAAAAAAAAAGGAGAAAGAATACCGAACAAGGAACGGCCGACGAACGGCCGGTTCCGGCGACGGAGCGGCGACGGCGGTGCAGTGGTGGCCGCGCGGGAGAGAGGGCGAGAGAGAGAGATGGACGGCCGCTTTTGGGTTAGGGTTTCCTATGTTTGTGTAAGGGCTATTAGTCATGTATTTATAGTCCCTTGCATATTAGGGGTGGGCATTCGGGTCGGGTTATTCGGGTATAACCCGACCCGGTCGGGTATTACCCGACCGGATCGGGTAATTTTTTACGTAACCGGGTTTTTCCCGGGTTCGGGTACCCGGTGCTCCCAAACCGGGTGGGGTCCGGGTATTTGAAATCCTCCCCGGGTACCCGCTCGGGTACCCGGGGGAATATTTTTTTTTTTTTTTTTTTTTTTTATATATATAAAGATATATATATATATATATATATATATATATATATATATATATATATATATATATATATATGTATATCAGTGACAGTATATGTATATGTATATGTCTATATATATATATATATATATATATATATATATATATATATATATATATATATATATGTATATATATATATATATATATGTCTGTTATATATTATATATATATGTATATCTTAAGTAAATTTAGTTATTGTTTATTTAAAAAAAAAAAAAAAAAAAAAAAAAAAAGAGGAAAATAGCAAAACCCGAACCCGACCCGAACCCGACCCGAAATAACCGGGTACCCGGTTGCCGGGTACCCGGTTATCTCGGGTCGGGTTCGGGTAATTTTTTTTTTGCAAAAAACTCGAATAACCCGACCCGAATAACCCGAATAACCCGACCCGACCCGAATGCCCACCCCTATTGCATATAACCCTAGCGGGCTTAAGTTGGACTGGGCCCAACAGCTTAAGCTCGTTAGTTCCTCTACTTGCTCGTATCTCTCAATTCAATGACCGAAAAATTGCAACGATTACATTTTCGGAATCATTATAACTTCCTCGTCATTACGAGTGCCATCTCTTGTTTTCCAACTTTCCAAAAGTGGAAACCCTAGTTCAGTGGACTTTCTAAATTTGGAAACTTCTCGATTTAGAAAGTTCACTAACATGTTCGCCTATTCTTTTCCTTTTCTTATCCTCATTCGTAATTCCAAATTACGAATGTTGGATTCAATCATATTGACTTCCAATCATGCAAAGATAAACTATTTTATCTCTGACCGTTTATTCAAAGATCTCATGTGCACGAGCAGTGTGACCCTCGATGGTTCAGGTGTAAGCAAGCCGTGGGCCCACAACCCATTGTGGTCAAAACTCGTCCCCTTCGAGTTACGATTAAGATGAAGCTCGTTTCACCTTAATCACCCAACGAATCAAGATTGGCGTCTAGCAACTACGCGTCATGATTCCCTAGATACAAATGAAGTGCCTGCAAGAACCTTCAGATATAGTTAACGTACAGTACGGTCCCTTCGATTCATATGTCCCGATCGAAATAGAGGCATTGGTTCATCGAGACCTCTTTATATGTTCGATGATGGTGCGATCGTTCTAAGTGTTGTAATCCTTACGTGCATGACTTAGAGAATCGAATTCTCTAATCATCACTTAGTCAGCTCTGGCCAGAGACTTAGAATGATTACAAACTTTCAGAACACACAGGACATCCAAGACTATTCTAGCGATCGAATCCCCGACTACAATGCACAGACCTCCCACTAGATTTCGGACTGCACGAACACTGGCCCTTGGGATGGTCCTCGGTGGAACTCAGGGACAGGTCACGATACAGCTGGTCCTCTAGTGAAGTCACGGTGATGTCTAGGTCATAAGGACTAATGGTGTACAACTATACCATAGATATCTCTACTCAATTATTGGGAACCACTTAGAGATTTCTAGGGTGAGGGAGTTCAGTGAACTCGTCAACTTACGAGCACCCACTTATGCATGCCGATATCACAATACCGTTTACTGATGAGATGCAGTACACATACATTAAGTGCTAGTCTTAATGGGAAAGGCCGATATCCTCATTAGTGGCGTAACCCTTCGACTAGGAACACGTTTAACAGTTATAATACTTGAGTAAATATCTCACGATCCTAACGATCAATTACTAGTACTTGTAATAACTGTAAGGACTATATCTATGCTTGTGACAAAGGGACAAAGATATAGAATGCCAATGTATTTTATCATTAATACGAATAAAGGTTCGTTTATTACAATAATAAATACGAAAGACCACAGCCACAAGTTGGCTTGTTGGTCACCTACTCTAATAGGCATGATACGTCCTTCAACGTTCAAGATGGCTAGCATAATGGCGAGTGGTGAAGAAGTCTCTCTTGCAGTTCCTGTCTTGGCAAGCATCTTCAATGGCATAAATAGGATTTCGAGATCCTTGAGACTCCATCAAGAGAATTCTCCGTTCCCTATTCACTTCGTCTATAGTTGGTTGGCGCTTTATTTCAAGACCCATTGTCAAGTTCTGCAAGGCGTAGCCGTCGATGGCCCAAAGATGGTATCTTATTCTGGAGAAGGAAGCGCTAGATACTACACTCCCGCGGATGCACGCAAACGGATTCACAAAGGAGATCTTATGTCTTGGACTTGCACCACGATTCCTAGGAGCGAGTCTTCTTTATATGTTGATGATGGAACAACTAAAGGGTCCGAGAGAAATTATTTCATCGCCATTCGCTCGAGCTATCTCTCCTTGCGGCGTGGTAATCGTTTCGTTATTGAGCCATATAGTCCTCATCGGTTTAGCCGTCAATTTGGGTTTTACCAAGATGTTCCGGGAGTACTTGATGAAGACGTTCGCGAGGCTTCTTTAATAGATGGACTCCGTTATTGGCGTCTATGTGTTTTGCTCGAGTCCATGTCTAAAGTGATATTTTCCGTCGTTCCTCAAAATCCAAGAAAGTTTCACACGGACGGCTATAAAAGATGGTGGACTGAAGCTTACGGAACTTATCTTGAAAATAAAGTTGCGAGTTTGGTGAACTTGGAGTTAAGTAAGATTCCACTTGAAGACAAAGAAGATGAGGCAAGAAATAGTCTCGGCAATCTTTCTCGCGGAAATGTGCTCCAAACCAAAAACCCTCCTAGAGATATAAAGAAGAGGAACGTTTTGCCTCCATCGGATGAGAGTGACGATAGCCACATAGAACGTCATTGGAAAAGGCCGAAGAGGGACCCGCAATCTTCAAAACCACAAGATCTTCATATTGATAACAGTGTGGACAGTCATTCTCGAACAAATGACACTTTTGCTGAGAAGGTTGTACTTAACACTTTCCCTTTTTTTTTTTTTTTTTTTTTTTTTGTCTTAATGATTTTTTTTTTTTTTTTTTTATTTAGTTGGAAAACGAGATAATTAACGTTGATGATCGCGAGGAATCTCAAGCTAGTCATCACTCAACTGCCAAGGCTTGCTCAATGGGTGCAACTTTGTCGCCGACTGCTTTGATGCCTGCCAGAGCATCCAAGATGAAAGAGACTGCGAAAGGGTCGTACAATGGTGCTTGTTCAGTTTTTGTGGGTGAAAATTTTCTGAAAAATCACAAGCGGGTTTTTCTTCGCCAATTATGGCAAGATCTTCGTGCGAGGATAGTACGGACTTCAATTGATTCCATCTCGTCTATTCAAGAAGATGTCCAATTAGTTCTTGGAACCATGAGGGATCTTGGTGATTTCGACATATCTTGCATAGAGGAATCATTGAAGTCATTATTTTCCCAGGCGACGGCTTATGATAAGGTGAGGTCGTCGAACTCTGAGAAGGCATCTAAAGAGATTCTATCACGACAATTAGATGAGGCTAAAGATCATTTGCATACTACTCAAGCTAGAGAACACAAAGAGACTCTTCAAGTTCAAGTCACCAATAGTGATTTGGAGAGTGTCAAGAAAGAGCGTGCTGCTTTGAAGGTGAGGGTGGGACAGTTGAGATCATCATTAAAGCGACAACGAG
>NW_012194821.1:34040-47556 GCF_000504015.1 Erythranthe guttata
TCACGGAGTAACGTAATAATATTACTGTCTATTATTGTAAAATTACTGTGGTTGACGGTAATATTACTGTTGTTATAGTAATATTACTATCACTCACAGTAATATTAATTCTTTTGACTTTTTATTATGTTTACATTTGTTGAACGGTCAACATTGTAATATTAATCTATTACACAATAATAATGAGTTTTGGTGTGTTAATATTACTGTGCTAGAGATTAATATAGCAATATTACTGTGTTAAACTGTAGTTTAGTTAATTTTACTGTGTTTAATAGTAATATAGTTAATATTACTGTCAATCACAGCAATATTGTTGTATAAACGGAAAAAAAAATGTTACAGAAAGACAAAAAAATGGAAAAGTCAACGCCGGAATCCGGCGGCAAAAATTTTTTTTTTGAAAAAAAAAATGTTTGGGTCAAAATTGAATAATTTGTGAAATTTTGGGTCTAATTGAGGTTAAATTAAATTAAGGATGAAATTGGAGCATATTAAACTATCAGGGGCTATTATAGTCTTTTAAAAAAATTTGGACCATGTGTGGACTTACTTGTAACAACCCTTAATAATATGCACAACAAATCCTCCCACTCGTGACCCAATACAAAGGGACGTACAAAAAAAAACAAGAAAAAGAAAAAAAAAAAAAAAAAAAAAAAAAAAAATCAGAAAGTTTCACTACATCAAAAACAAAAACTGATTAATCCAAACTACTAATTAATTAACTAATCTCTAAATTAAATCAAAACCCAATAATATAATATCCAGCCTAGCATGTAAGATTGGTTCCAAGATCTACTCGGAGTTGATTACAATAGTCTCTATAGTACTTAACTCGAGCACTAACCGTGCTTGGATTCGCTCCACCGCATTCTTTTGGCCCGTTTATTGCTCGAATTGAATCCTATGCTTTCACCGGCTGCTCCATAGTTGTAGTTCCACGATAGTTGTATGGGACCTCAACCGTAGTAAGCCTTCCCTGATTTGCTTGGATACTGCTTGTTTTGCTTGTCGCAGTAATCTACGGCCTTTGACGGTCCGTTTATTTCTTAGACGTAGCACATATCTGCAACAAATAACTTATACATCACTTTTCAAGAATGATATATTTGAAATAAAAGTACTACTTAATGTTCATGTTGCATTCGATTTTTGCAACCGCATGTTACAAATTGGGTTATTAGTAGGGGAGGGACAAGATTCGAGCAGAATTTGAATCCTCTTTACATTCAATTTAATAATAGGACAAAATATTAAAAAAAATTGTCCTCTATAAATTTCTGTTTTTCGCACTTTCCCCCTAAAAAAAAAGTTTTACTATAAACAACCGTAGCAAATATTTTTTTACTACGGTAAATCCTAGCATATAGTACCACCCCCAGATTGTCACAATAATAAAATATACATCTTGTAACGACTTTTTAATGTAGCAAAAAGATTCATAGCAAAAAGACATTTTCGACTAGTGGTTATTCCTGGAATAGAATACGATCACAAATGCGAAAATAAAAAAATACTTTTTGTGATCAACTTGAGTTGAATTTATATTTATTTGACCAATTGGACTTGTGGACCCTTTAATCATAAACGAAAAGGAATACTTGCATAAAGGAACAAAATATGCAGGTACAATGACATTATATAGTAGAAAACTATAGTTTTTATATACATACTAGAAACTTGAATTTGTTCAAAAATCATGTATAGTTAGATTGACTAGCTAGTTTTCATGTTCATTGCTTGTCTTGTTTTATCATATACAAAAAGTTTGTTGTCCAATAGCTAAGAAATTGTGTAAAAAGCAAGAGAAGTTCACTCTTGTTGCACTAATTTCATACTCTATATTCAGATACATTTTATACTGCTACATTTTGTGTTTTATTTTATTTAATACAACTCTATATAAGAAAATATTGATAATGTCATTAATTAATTAATATATATATATATATATATATATATATATATATATATATATATATATATATATATATATACATATACACAATTGATCGACTAAATGCTGAATGAGTTTGGCCGAAAATTGCATATAAGGGTAGTATAGTACTTTCGCTTCTCCATGGTGTATGTCAAATGATGATTTGGGCTTGAATTTATCCCTAGTTTATTTGCTGGCTAGGGGGTTATGTAAGATAATCCCTATTAATTAATACTATATAAGCGTCGAACTTCTTCAATTTACTCTCCCTCATTTTCTTTTCCCCTTTTCTTTTTGCCACCCTGCCTATAAAACTCCGCCGTTTTGATATTTTCCACCAATCAGTTGCCTCTATTAATTTCTTTTCGTTTTAGTTTCAACTTGCACGATCGCAAACGGGCCCAACCTTTTTCGCTTTTCTGCAAAAAAATGCCTGCCAATTCCTCTCTTTTTCTCTCTCCACTGGAGAGAACATTCCGACGCCGCCGCCACCGCTCTCTAAAGCTCCTACACCACCGCACCGCTCCTTCACCGCCCACTTTCTTTGACCGGAGCATAAACCTCTTCACAACTCTCCATCCCTCAATAAAAATCACCACTGTCGGTGTTTGTTGTAATCGGACATATGCATATTTTTTTCTTTTTTTTTTCGTTCTCTGCAATCTCTTTCGCCTTTCTCTCTCTCTCTCTCTCTATCTCACCCTCTCAGCCGAATTCCCTAAATCTCCTGCACTACTTTTTTTGGGGCTAAATACCTAACACGCAAGTGCACATATCGCAAACAAGTAGTAAAAGTGGACTCGTGAGAGTCGGATGTCGATCCCACAGGGAATACTCAAATTATCTAATCATAAGTACCAAATTCTAACAATTATGATTTTTATCCAGCCTACGCAACTTTGTCAAATTAAATCAATTAAACAATTAAACAAATTAAAAACGCAAGTAATCACGAGAAAATATCAATTAAAAACGGACCTAGGATTTTATCTTCCCCCTATGCAAGAATTGCTCACCCGAAACCCCTCAATTATGCAATATATGATTCATGATTATTAACCCGAGACACTAATTTACTCAGAACCCGCTGTAGCGTGTATTATGAGTCTGTTATTCATAAACGGTTCACTATATGTCTATGCAAATAAATTATGAATAAAGCATTAACTAACAAGTCTCGTAAATGGCTACCTAAGGTGATATATGTATGTCTACGACACCACATGCACTTGACACACTCATCCGGTGAAAACTACTCGAAGGCTCTTATACTTACGGTCTAATTATCAAAATAGCATTGTCGAGTCAATCCCAATAATCACAGATAAAGCACATAAATTGATCAAGTTCATGCACTAACAATCATAACAAGTATAAGAAATAATCATAAAATCATAATTGCATAATCTCAAGAAAACGGGTTCACCATCCCCACATAGGGTTCCAACAAAATCCAAGATTAAAAACTTAGCTACTCATGTTCTCTACGAAAAACATACTAAAAATATAAAAAGACATAGATTAAGAAAAGATAGATAAAGAAAGAATTGTGATGAAGATTTGTCAATTCTCCGTCTTCGATTCTTCGTTCTCTCGCTCCAAGGTTGTGTCCAAAAGTTCTCTAATTCGTGCTTGGTTTGGGCTTAAATAGATGTCCCAACTTGGTAGATGATTTTAGGTTTCCTTGTGTGATTAAAAGTCCAAAATTGTCTCCAGCGTGTTTTGGCACGGCCGCGCGAAAATCAGTGCAATTCTCACACGGTCGCGCCAGAATCGCCGAAACCTTCTACCCCAGTTCTGCTGTTGGCACGGCCGTCCCAGTTTTAAGTCTAAATTTGGGACGGCCGTCCCATGCCAAATTCTTCATATTTTTTATTATTTCACTTTTGGCCCATATTTTCTCCAAAATTGCAGTTTGGACCCCAAACTTTTCCAATTCTTCAATTTGTACCTAAAATACAATAAATCAACTTTTTAAGCACCAATTATCGTTAAATCACACCAAAAGCTCAAATAAAAAGATACGATAAAGTGTAAAAATATACACTTAACACACCCCCAAACTTGATCTTTTGTTTGTCCTCAAGCAAAAACTAGCAACTTTCACAACAACACTCTCAATAACTGCCTCTAATCACATAGATTAATGGTCAACTTTCATTTTTTTCAGAACTTGCAATTATCATAACAATTCTAAAAAATTTACAGCCTCGTAATTCAAAGATACGTATACACTCACCATTGCTAAAAACCACAAACCATGCTATCGCTTCAAGTATCCCATATTTGTACATTAAAAATGGAGAAAATTTATACTTACATAATAATATTCAACTCCAAAGACTCACCAAATTTCTTTACTCGGCTAGTATCAAATAATTGAGCTATTGGGATCATTGGGACTTTTTGGCTTTCAAATGTTGGGCTTTTTGGTTCGAGATAGGAGATATGGATATAGGTGGCTATGCTTCTTGAATTGAGGTGATTCCGCCAAATTTTGAAAGATAGGCGTTTGAAACAATGAATTCACCTCTAAGGACTTTAATAAACTCGATTCTTAAGAGTTCAAAAGTCTCCACTTTTGCTCTTAAGACAATGGATCGAGCTTTCAAAACAATTCAACAACTAGTCCTTACTTCCCCTTCTAGTCTCTTCTTCTTCTTTTTCTTCCTTTTTTTCTTTTTTTTTTTTTTTGAATGAAGAAGAAGGACCTTATAAAATTTTCCAACCGAACTCCAAAGGGTAATTTTTCAAGAATCTCCATTTATTCTACCTCACATTGGCTAAAAGAAAGAACACCGTTTCTCCAAGGCTCAATCAAGGTTCGAATGATCAAAAATTAAAGATAGGCTTGAAAGGCTCAAACGGTTCAAAGATGACCCAAATCACTTCCCAAATTGCTCAACAATTTAATATTTCACTTTGTAAATTCCTAAGGCAAGTTCTAAAACCGAATAGCATATGATATAGCATCAATTAACTCAAATTTTAAAACACAAAATTTTCAACCAAAGCAAGGCATAATTCGAGATTCCTAACAATGACTCCTTCCTACGACACTTTGAATCAAAAGCTCACAGAAAATTCAATCACAATCAAGATAAAGCAAGCAATTTCATCATTAAACATCGACCATCTTTCATCATCATGATTCATCGAAGCATTTATCTCAAACATTTTTTTTTATCGAAAGCAATAACTAAAATAAAATAACTAAAAAAAAAACTAAGGCATGCAAACTAAAAAAATAAAGCACATAAAAGCAAGTAATTATCTACCCCCAAACTTAAAATTTACATTGCCCTCAATGTAATTAACACAAAGTTTAAGGATAGAATACACCTGACTTAGTCAACATGGCCATCTCCGGGTAGCTGAAATTTTCGCCTTTTAATATGCTTCTGTTACGTATCGCACGACCGCATGAGATCCAGAGTTGCGATTTTTGGTCCTGAAAATTAAGAATATACTTAAAGTATTAGCTCGCATGCTTATAAAATAAATAAATAAAATAAAACGAGAAAAAAATAAAAAATAAAAAACGAAAATCTCGGGTTGCCTCCCGAGAAGCGCTAAGTTTATAGTCTTCAGCCAGACTTTGTTCCTGCTCTTCAATTCCTTAGCTTTTGAACCCATCTCCTCACTTCCTTTTGGAGAAAGTCTTGAATAAATGGGTTGATCCGATTCTTGTTTCGACTAGTTCGCTTAGGAATGCCCTTGAATTTATCCTTCTTGATGTCATGAGGCTTGCCAACATCGTCTTTAAAACCCCAACTCTTTTGACTATCTCTCGGAAGAGTTGAAATTGAGTTCATAAAATAAACTTGCTCCTTCCGACTCCCGTTTCCGCCATCATCTCCTGCACTCAAAGATGCTTTCCCATGGTCCAAGATCAAAACATCAAAATTTTCATGATTTGTAAAATCCATAAGATCAATAGCAAAACAATCATTATTATCACATTGATTTTTATTAGCACTAAAAACATTAAATTTGATCGTTTGATCATGCACCGTCATTGTAAGATCACCACTAGCACAATCAATTAGAGTTTTCGACGTGGCTAAAAACGGTCTTCCTAAAATAAGAGGTATCTCCCTATCTTCATCTATATCAAGTATAACGAAATCAACAGGGAAGATAAATTTGTTCACTTTTACTAGCACATTCTCTAAAATACCTTTTGGGTAAACTAAAGACCTATCGGCTAATTGAAGAGTTATAGCCGTTAGTTCAATCTCACCTACCCCAAGATTTTTATAAGTGGAATAAGGCATAAGATTAATGCTAGCGCCTAAATCAATGAGCGATCTAAAATTTTTACCTCCTATAGTACAAGGAATAGTGAACTTACCTGGATCGCCGAGTTTTTGTGGAAGGGGACGTGTAAGAATTGCACTGCATTGTTCCGTGAGTTGGATCATCTCGTTCCCTTGAAATTTCTTCCTCTTTGTCATGAGCTCCTTGAGGAATTTCACCCGCCTTGGCATCTTTTGAAGGGCTTCGATAAAAGGGATATTTATGTGAATTTCCTTCAACTTGTCTAAAAACCCTTGGTATTCGGCATCGAGCTTCTTCTTTAGAAACGTTTGAGGGTATGGAATTGGAGGGGCTCATGGATTCACTGTTGATGATAGTGGTTCTTCGTGAGTTGCTTCTTTTTCCCCAATCACTCTTGGCTTCTCGATTACCGTGCTTCTCTTCTCTTTTCGTGGGGATTCCTCCAATTGTCTCCCATTCCTTAAACTTACAGCATTGCACTGCTCGATGTTGCTCTTTCGAGGATCTTCCGTATTCGAGGGCAGTGCTCCCGATGGCCTCACGTTTAGCTGGGTTGCAAGTTGACCCATCTGTGTTTCCAAATTTCGGATGGAAGCTTGAGTGGATGTCATAAATTGCGCCAAGATATTTGCGAGATCTCCACCTTGAGGTTGAGCTTGAGGCGGATTTTGGAATCCGGGAGCTGGCCGTGAATAACTAGGAGGTTGATCTTAAGGTGGTGCTTGCCTTTGTCCTTGCTGATTTCCTCCCCATCCAAAGTTGGGGTGATCTTTCCATCCCGGATTATAGGTGTTCGAGTACGGGTTCCTCTGTTGTCGGTTGGTGTCATTCACGTAATTTAGAGACTCCGTTTCTTCTAAGCACTGGTTGGGGCCTTGCACTGCATGGACTTGCTGAGTCTGCAAGGTTGCTACATGCTTTGATAGCTTTTCCAACTGGGCGGTGATTGCGGTAACACTGTCTAACTCCAAAATTCCTCCCGTCTTTATGACTCCGCTATTTGATCGGTCCGATGCCCGCATGTATTTGTTCCTTGCGATTCGCTCCAAAAGTTCGTAAGCTTCGTCATAGGTCAAACTCATAAACATACCGCCAGCTGCTGAATCGAGCACTGTTCTCGAATTATCTTGCAATCCATCGTAGAATATTTGCAGCTGGCGCCACTCTTGGAGTCCGTGATTCGGGCATCTCCGAATCAATTGTTTGAACCGCTCCCACGTCTCGAATAATGCTTCACCGGTTTCTTGTATGAAATTTTGTATTTCTCTCCGGATTCTTTCAGTTTTGGTTGGGGAGTTGTATGTGTTCATGAAGAGTTGTGCTAGCTGAGGCCAAGATTAGATGGAATGTGGTGCACGAGTTTGTAACCATTCTCGGGCTGCACCTTGTAAAGAGTGCTTGAACAAGCGGAGTTGCAGTGCTTCGGGTGATACTCCGTTCATCTTATGTGAATCACACGTTTCGAGAAAGTTGACCAAGTGGAGATGCGGATCTTCATGAGCTAGTCCGCTGAACAATCCATTGTTTTGGAGCATAGTAAGGAGTCCCGCTCTAATTTCGAAATTGTTGGCTTCAATGGGGAGCTGATGTATGCTTGATTGAAACCCATTGAGTGTTGGAACGGTGTACTCATGCAATGCTCGTTGACGAGGTGGTGGATTAATTAGCTGAAGTTGCTCTTGCTCGTTGACGATATTTCCTGCCGCATTCGGTAGGCGCCCTTGGTCATCTCCACTACGATTAATCTCTTCTTCCATTTTCGCATAAAAAGTACCTAAAACAAATAAAATAATTAAATAAAATAAATAAAACGGCTGAAGTAAGAAAAATTGCTCAAATTTAATATTAGGATAAATAGATAACTTAGCCGTATTCCCCGGCAACGGCGCGAAAAACTTGTTGGGGCTAAATACCTAACACGCAAGTGCACATATCGCAAACAAGTAGTAAAAGTGGACTCGTGAGAGTCGGATGTCGATCCCACAGGGAATACTCAAATTATCTAATCCTAAGTACCAAATTCTAACAATTATGATTTTTATCCAGCCTACGCAACTTTTTCAAATTAAATCAATTAAACAATTAAACTAATTAAAAACGCAAGTAATCATGAGAAAATATTAATTCAAAACGGACCTAGGATTTTATCTTCCCCCTATGCAAGAATTGCTCACCCGAAACCCCTCAATTATGATTATTAACCCGAGACACTAATTTACTCAGAACCCCCTGTCGCGTGTATTATGAGTCTACTATTCATAAACGGTTCACTAAATGTCCATGCAAACAAATTATGAATAAAGGATAAACTAACAAGTCTCGTAATTGGCTACCTAAGGTGATATCTGTATGTCTACGACACCACATGCACTTGACACACTCATCCGGTGAAAACTACTCGAAGGCTCTTATACTTACCGTCTAATTATCAAAATAGCTCTGTTGAGTCAATCCCAATAATCACAGATAAAGCACATAAATTGATCAAGTTCATGCACTAACAATCATAACAAGTATAAGAAATAATCATAAAATCATAATTGCATATATAGCAATATGACTCTGTTAAACAGTAGTTTAGTTTAATTTTACTGTGTTTAACTGTAATATAGTTAATATTATTGTCAATCACTGGAATATTGATGTTTAAGCGGAAAAAAAGGTTACAGAAAGAAAAAGAAAATCGAAAAAGTCAACGCCGGAAACCGGCGAAACAATGCGGAAGGAAAAAAAAATTGAAAAGTCAACGCCGGAGACCGGCGGGAAAAGTTTTTTTTAAAAAAAAAACACTTTTTGAAAAAAAAAAGTTTTGGGTCAAAATTGAATAGTTTGTGAAATTTGGGGTCAAATTGAGGTTACCCGCGAAATCCAGTCTTTGGTGAAAATATATGCCAAATTAATAGAAAGAAGAAAATAACATTGAGAAATTTTTTATTTTTTTTTTAATCGAGTGAGAGAAGATATAGAGAGAGGGGAGAATAATTAAAAGAAAGAAGAGATTAGAGAGGGGGAGAAGAATAATAATTAAAAGAAAGAAGAGATGAGAGAGGGGGAGAAGAATAATTAAAAAAAAGATAGGGATTAAAGAGAGAGAAAAGTAATTACCCGACTAAGATGAAGAAGATGTCGGAGAGAAACAAAAACTAAGTCAGCACCGACTAGGAAGAAGAAGATGTCGGAAAATAATATAACTTAAAAGAGAAGAGTACCACCACCGGGAGGGAGATAATTGGTTTAGTGGTCGCCGGCCATGGAGATGAAGAGAGCGGCGGCTAGGTTTTATGTTATGGAGAAGAAGAACGGAAGATAGAGAACCACCGGGGAGGGAGAAAATTCGGGTGGTGTTCATAGAAAAGATAGAAAAAGAAAGATATTAAGAGTACCACCATCGGGGGGAGAAAATTGGGTGGTCGCCGCCATGGAGAAGAGTGGCGGCTAGGTTAAAAAACCTGGTGCTCTGATACCATATAGGAAGAATAGAATAGGAGAAAGAGAGAAATAATAATACGTAATAGAAAACCCCCGTTATGTTATGGGTTGATTTACATGGAATATATATAGAGAAATAATACGAGGTAATAGAGTTTCACTAGGTAACTAAATCCTAACTAATCTAGGTAACCGAATCATAGTAGAATCACAAATAAGGGCACAATAGTATTTTTACCTCGCCAGGGGTATCTCAAAAGAAGATTTTTAGGGGTGGACTTATCCCTATATATTTTCCATATGAGGGGTGTATATGAAATGGACCCTTGATATTATATAACCGAATATAGAAATGATTGATCTAATTTATTACACAAGTCCGTTTATTGATTTAATTTTATTTGGGATCATGTTTTCGAAATTATATTCGGATGATGAAATTACAAAACAATCTATATATATATATATATATATATATATATATATATATATATATATATATATATAGATTAATATACAAAACAATCACAATATATTCGAATTAATAATATGTTTAATTAAGTAATTATTACATTACAATTTAAGTTACAATATTTTTCATTGACACATTTTTAATAAGTTGAAAAATATTTTTATTTCGAAATATTAAAATATTTGAAAAAATATTGATAGAATGAATCATATAACAAACTGAAAAAAAAAAAACCAAAACTAAAACAATTAGATCATAATAATAAATTAGTTTGAGAAATTAAGTAACTCATAAAATATTAAATGGGAAAACATAAAAATTTAAATAGGTATATATGTATGAAATTAACATTAAGTGGAAGAATATAAAAATATTAAATTCATGAAAGAGTATGTATATGTGGTAAAATTTAAATTAGTGTGCAAATGTTAAATAGGAAACAACTTAAATGCATAGCAAAATAACAAATGCCAATTAATCAATTGACTAATACACATGCAATTCAGTTCCAACTAAGCAATATGAGCAAATGACATCAACATTTGCCACATGTCATTCATATAGGGCATATATCCTCTTTTTATATTATGTATAGATTCATCATTTTTTCCTTGTTCGTGGACATAATTTACATCATAAATTGAATTTTTAGGACTCTAATTAAATCAATAAATTCTCCCAACGAACCCCACATTGTGGGCTTAAAGTCCATTTTCAACCCACATTGATTTTCTACAAGAAATGAGCAACCAAATTCCTATAAGAGCACTACTTCTATATTTTTATCCCACATTAATTTTATACAAGAAATGAGTAACCAAATCCATTTGTAAACATGAGCTATGAATCATTTCGTAAGATATTCTCTCTTGAGTAGTGATATGTAAGCATTTGCAAAATATCATTCTCGATCAATGACTTGAGCATCGGGGTGTAATCGTCGGGCTCCATTTAGTGTCTCGATTTGTTTTTCAAGTTTATCGGTAGCCCAAACCCTTGATCCCTTTGGACACGTGACAAAGACCCTCGTCATTCCTTTATCTGGCTTGAAGATCCCAGGACATAGAAGCCCGGTGGATTTCAAGACCATTGGTGTGGCCCACCATTACGGAGCATCATCACATTATATTTTGTAATACTTATCTTCTATGTCTATGAACTTAGACAAATTTATAGTATCAAATGCCTAATGCAAATAAAAATGATTTCTCTATGTTCTCTATCTTTTTTCCATTTGTTTTACCAAAAATACTCTCAACATATGGAATAGTCCATTGGTTATTAATGATTCCGTTAGTTATTGACGAAATGGTTAGTAGAAGGATCACTTTAGAACAATTTTGAGGGATGAGAGATGAAATAGATGTACTTTAAAGATGTTTGGCAAGCCAACTTGGTGAACTGACTCTACGAAAGTCGGATTGATTTGTGGAAATTTGTGCAGGATTGAATTGTCATACGGATTTGCGGGATTAGTTTTGCCTTCACCGGAACAACATATTCGGTTCACAATAGGGTGGAGACGACGGCGGTGCTTAGGCCGGCAATGGATGGGGAGAAGAGACGAATTTGTGGTGCACATTTTTTTCCTTAGGTTCCAAGCGGCGGTGTTGAAAAGAGACGGTGTAATGGTTTTCGGGGAATTTGCAATCAAACCCCTAATTTAAGTTTCAGAAATTTAGTATAAATTACAATTTGGCCTCTATTTTTTTTTATTCAATTTGCCCTTTATTTTATGTTATTCTGTTTTTATATTATTTTATTGAAGGGTATATTTGCTTTTTTAATGACTAAAATCACAATGGGTCTAGTGTGTTATTTAAAAAAATTCTTGGGGTTGCTAGTTTATTTAGTACAGGGGGGTTTTGCTATTTTTATATTATACAGGGATACTTTTTGCAATTTACTCTTATAATATGGCAAGTATTATGAAAAATAGGAATTAGAGAGATACTCGAACTCTTATTACAAAAGTCTTTATATATACATAGGGTATAGATCCCAATATATATATATGTGCTTAATTCCATCTCTTCTCTCTCACCCTTGTGAAAGATCGATGGAAGAGTTAATGTCTGGTGAGCCTCCTCGTTACGTCGAGTTAATGTCTGCTGAGCCTCCTCGTTACGTTGGCACCGTATCTATAACTTTCCTAGGTCGGACTATTATTTTTTATGAACAAACCCGGGGTTTGTCAGAAGAAGATATCGAAAAAAGTCTGAAAATAAGGAATTCGTGTCGTAAAGGAGAGGATGAAATTTGTGCGATTTGCTTGGATGATATGATCAAGTCTTGTGAAAAAGAAAAAGAGGAGACGACAACAGCGATTGGGAGTCTCGGCTGCGGACATGAATATCATGTGTGTTGCATCAAACGATGGTTGCGTACTAAGAATTCTTGTCCGCTCTGTAAAGCCGTCGCATCACGTCGGATCCAAAATATAGATTAATGTGGAAAAACAATTAATTGGTATTTTGATAATTTCAGATTTATGTTGCCTGCTAATCTTCCTAGTCGTGCTTTTTTTTTTTTCTTATATGTTATTTGGGTATTAGTATCCCATGTTTTTACGTATTTTGCTGTTAATCAACATACGTAACATCAACATCAAAAGCATATTCAATTAATTAATTTTTCTACTGTTTTTTTTCACCATATTTTCGTTAATTTGATAATAGTTACAACCATAATTTATAATGCAATCATCTGAATATTGTATATAAATATATTCAAAAGAAAAATAAAATATTTCTATTATATTGTCCATCAACCTTAATTTGCTGTTTTTGGCACCATATTAATTTGCTTTTTTTGGCACCATATTTTCATTACTTTTATAGTATATAGTTACAATCATCTGAATATTATTTCTACTTATTAACCTAAATTTGAGCTCGTATGTTACACGCGCGGATTTTGCGCCTGCGTGTGTATTTTTTTCCCTGGAAACACCAAAATATTCTTTTAATTAATTTTTTTAGAAATTATAGATTCACTCCAGAAAAATTAAGCCCCAAAATGAAGTTTTTCAAAATTTTCAATTCACCTGCTTTTTCGGCAATTTCTTAGTCAAATATTTATTCTTAGAGATTCTTCCTAATGTTCCATGGTATCAAAAACGCATCCTTTATCAGACTTGTCTTGGACCTTGGTTCCCTCATGATGATAATTTTAATCATGACTGTTAATCATCCTTTTTTAAGATTCATTATTATTGGGTAAGTCGTAATGCATTCTTAATGTATCATCCTTTTTTAAGATTCATTACTTATTGCTTATGAATAATGTATTTGGAATCTTGAGTGCAACTTAACAATTTATTTGGTTATTTGGTGTTTTCGACGTTCTTATGGCAACAGGATATCTACCTCCACACTAATTGTCTCGCAACT
>NW_012194822.1:1964-17162 GCF_000504015.1 Erythranthe guttata
AGATCTACGCACCAAAACAAACGGGCAAGGGGAGATAAGTGGGTGAGAAACAAGACATACAAGTACATAACTAGCAAAGCAACAAAAAACAAACCGACCGAAGTAAGACAATGAGTCGAAGTAAGAATTAGTGTTATAACCAAACCCACCTAAATCTTCCCGAGTTAGAGAATACGTGCCGTTGTCGTGAAAACAGAAGTGGCGAAGCATCGGCGGAAAGCTGGTGAGGCTATCCATGACGCCGTGGCTCGGTTGAAAGTGGGATATCATTTTTAACAAACATTCGTCAACCGCCAAAGGTTTCCCCCTTTTCTTTTCAGGCAGGGTGGCGAGCCAAGGACACAAATAGGGCGTGTCAACAGGATTTCTGGCAAAGAAATAGTGACCTTGCCACCCATCGGTTTTATTAGGTGGCATCAGAATCTTAAAACCCGGACGAGCCGAGATAGAGACATGGAAAGGACTCGAATTCTTTAATACCATTACACTCCGGAAGCGAGCTGGTGTGGGAATCACCCCCGACCAGGCGCACAGCATGCGAAATCCGGTCATGATTATTATGGCATGGGGGTGGAATTGGTTAAGGGACACGTTACATAATTGGGCAATCTCGGAAAACCAGGGCGAGATGGGAAAAGACAGACCGAAATAGAATTGCTCTGAAAACCAAGTACTAAAACCTAAAGGAGGGTTTAGAGGGCGATCATCTCGCGAAGGTAGAATCAATTCGACATCGGAAGGGAGGCCTATGTCGCGAACTAAGTTAGTTAGATCTGTCTCGCTTAAAGTACTAGGTCCCCATTGGTCATCCAAATCTCGTCCTTCGGATAAGGAAGGAGAACCGCTCCTCACAGAAGACGAAACCTCTTTCCTGTTTTTCTTCTTGGGTCTTTCCAAGAGTTTGCCCGAGGGGGAGAAGAAGGGTCCTTCCTCCGACGAAGAAGAGATAGAGAGGGCGGGGTTTCCACCCCCCTCCCCGGAGGGCACTTTTTGGCCGAATGGGTCAGGAGAATGGGCAGACATTATCGAATTGAAGAGAGAGACGGAGGTAATAAGAGATGGGGGAAAGAAGTAGTACCTTTGTCGGGGTAGAAAATGGGCACGAAGGATAAGATCTCTGTCTCGGAAAAGCAGGTTCGCCGGAGAAGAAGTAATAAGAGAAGAGAAAGCACGAAGGTGGAAAAAAGAAAAATCTTAAAAAATGGCAAGGGCCAGGTATTTATAGAAGAAGGAAAAGGAGAAAGCTCGATCGTGACCGTCTATTCGGATGGACAAGATTCAAAGTAGGTCACCCCGAATCCGATGCAAGAGGCGCCGATTGGAATTCCTCAATAATGACCTAGGGAAAAGGGGAAGGTCAATCATAACCGTTTCTTCGGGCGGCCAAGATTCAATGCAGAATGCCTCGAATCCGACGCTGAAAGCACTGATTGAAATTTTTCCATGATGACCTAGGGAACTCGAATCGACCACACGGGATGTCAGAGTAATTAAATGGAGGAAAAGTGGAAAGGTTGCGTGCATCAACCAGACGTGAACCAAAGTCCGAGCTCGCACCTCGTACTCCGTATTTATAACGCGAGGTAAGAAGGAGCAAACTCGTATTATAAATAAGGAGTAGGGGGGAGTAGTTGATATGGGCTAGTTTGACAAGTAACAAATAAGCATAAGCCCATTAGGGTAAGCCCAATATGATAGGCCCATAATGAAGAACCCATGATGACTTAGCTCGGTACTATGAGCGAAGTCGTCGTATGGCGCGAACCGCGGAACTACGTGGGAGTACCTTAACTCGCCAGCCCAATACCAAAACGGGGTAAGGCGAGCCCAGGACAATACAGGCCCAAGATACATGACTTGGGGGAAAAGAGAAACCCTAAAAAAGGAAAGCCTTGAAGGCCAAGCTTTCCTCATCAATAAATAAGAGAATCAACACACGCACACACACGAGAGATATATACACTAATTACTATTACATTACATACACGTCTCTCCCTTTATTCCGATCACTGACTTGATCGTCGGAGCTTTCCCGCCGGGAACCCCTCCCGGCGTTGCAGGTCTATCCACCGGAGTACGGACGGAGCTGGCTTGAGGAAGACGAAGACCTACGGACCAAATCACACTTTGCAATGAAATTCAAGCAGAAAAATCGCCGGAGTTGCGGCTGCCGACTACGGCCAAACAAAATTCACAAGCTACGATTCTGCCACCGGAAGCCGCCCCCTAATTTCCAACCCCCTTCATCAACCACGAATAGAGCGGCGCCCTAACCGAAATCAACGCCGTTGTTCCGCGCCCATGCTTCTCAAAGTGGTCATTAATCTCACCCTGTTAATATTTTCCATTGGGTCTCGCGGTCTGATTTTCCCTACAACAGCATCTGGCTGATTTTTGGTGGGTCTTCGTCAAGTTTTGCGCGGCGGCGACATCAAGTTTTTGGTGGGCCTTCGCCCAAGTTTTGAGCTTGAAGAATAATGAAAGAAAAAAGCTTAAAGCTTAATTGGGAGATGGGGCTGTTGGTTGGAGAAGATGAAGAGGATGGCGGAGCAGAGGTGGTGGTGGTAGTGGTGTTTGAGAGATTGGGTTGTAGGTTTTCCTTTTTCTTTTTTCATTTTCTTTTTTCTTTTCTTTTTTTCCAAAATCATGTGAGGTGGCGAATTTGCCCCTCCATTTACACGTGGGAGTTGTACGTGTGTACTTCCGGGAACAATTAGGCTAAAAATGGACAATTTTGGTTTCGGTGCTACAATTTAGTAAGTTGAGGTATGCCCGTGCAACTTTTTTCCGTTCAGGGGATAAAGTGCAAAAACGTCCAAAGTTTAGGGGATTTTTTGCAGTTAACTCTAAGTTGTTTATAAGTTGTCCCTTACAAATCATATTTTGTTCCTTTTGTATAATGCAAATCGAATTTCCAAAAACAAAAGTAAAACCTTCATTATCCAAAACAGGAATAGAAATAAGGTTTCGAATAAGTGACGGAACAAATAAACAATTGTTCAAAACAATGGAAAAACTAGAATCCAAAACAGAAAGATAAATTGTCCCAATGGCTTCAGCAGCAACCCTTGCTCCGTTGCCCATTCTTAGGTAGGTCTCACCCACATTAAGCCTCCTACTTCTTGTCATGAGCTGCAAATCATTACAAAGATGTGAGCCACAACCGGTATCCAATACCCAAGAAGGAGATTTAACGGACAAATTAACTTCAACTAAATACGTACCCTTTTCAGAAATTTTCTGATCGAGGTAAGCCTTGCAGTTGCGTATCCTCTACTTGGAGCACAAGTTTCAGATTGCGAAGCCAATCCAAATAGTTTGGACCGGTGAGTTTGTTTTGGTCGAGGATTGAGGAAAGGGGATGTTTGGACATTGTTGCTGAGAAAATTTTTTAGAAGACAATAATTAGAGTTTAGTTCGTAATAATCGTTACAATTAAAATTTTGGACTTTTATGTTTTAATTGTTCTCCCACTAATTTTATCGAATTCCACCACCCTCTAGCAGACAATTGAGAAAACTTGTTTTTCTTTAATGGGCTTTAGGTCCAATAGCGCTAATGTAACCCGTAGTTAATCTATCCCGATTACATAAGCCTAAAGGTAGAGTACTATCAATCACATCACTATGTGACCCTAAAGATCGATTTACCTCACACTTGATAATGACCTAAGTTAATCTAGCGAATATCAAAATCTTCGTGTGTCAAGTCTAGCCTACCAATATGAGATGTCATAGATCCAACTATATCAAACTAATGCAATCCCTAGTTAATCTAGCCGACCACATTAATCCAACATAATTTTATCTATGACCGTATCTCCATCTAATGTCAATTAAATTACAGCTTATCCCACAATAGCACTCCCCGCTAACACGGCTTACTGCACTATTATGAGAGGCTACACATAATTTAATTGTTGGTAGAAGGAAAGAAAAATTCAACAATTTGGTTTTTCTTTATAGCTTGATAATTATTCTTGATTAAGAATGATGGATTTTATTTATTAAATCTTATTAGCTCATCGGAAGTTTTAGGTTATGATCGTTTGTGATTCCTACAACTATGTTCTCTAGGTATGTGGAAACGCATATTGATCCTAAGAGAGACATACGATCATCATCGTACTTAATCACAATTATTCATCTCATGAATTAATTAATTAATACGATTAATTGCAAATATAATTAACGGACTCCCTTCATTCATAAATCATTCAAATAAGAATGAAGTCCATTAATTATTTGCCATCTAATTTGTGTTCCATTAATTAAACTAATTTAACGATTAAATTAAATAATTAATCCAACACTATTCTTTGAATTCAAATTAAATTTATGGATCAATTATCTAATTGGGTTTAATTGATAAATAATTTCAAAAATTAAAAATCAATTAATTTTAATATTAATCTCAGAAAATCAAATATTTTTTTTTTTTTTTGTTTGTGCTGACCGGACCGGTCGGACCGGACCGGTTCGGTCAGCTGGGGAAAAACAGCAGCAAAAATCGAAATTTTTCAAAATTAAAATTTTTTTATATTTTCTGAAATATTCAAAATATTTAATTAATATTAAACCACCCAATTTGATAACACCAAAAATTCAACAATTCAACAAATCGAAGCATGCCTTCGAAAGCGATAAACACATTGACAAATAAACGATTAACCCGTGGCTCTGATACCACTGTTGGGGATCGTGCATGTATACGCAGCGGAATTTAAAATTTTTTAGATCGAACTAATTTCGATTACATGCATAAACTAATCACATAGTCAACGTACCTTAACGCTTCCGCCATACATATGGTAATTATCGATTTAATTGAAAAATACATAAAACCGAAAATCACGAAACATGCTTATTCATCATTCAATGAAATCGAAACACGTAATCACATATTACTCATAATCATAAATTATAATTCATACAAAACATGCTCGAATTAATTTACGAAAGTTTCGATTCATTTACCTCTTGTAGCGTGTGATTTCGACGAATCGAAATCCTAGACCGAGTCACGTACAAGCTGCAAATTACCAATCCTCGGGGCTGCAATTCACGGCTGGAACAAGCTGATCCAGCAATCGACGAACGGCGACGAACGGCAGCAGCAGCGGCGGCGCGTGGCAACGGCAGCGGCGGCGCGTGAGCGGCGGTGCGGCGCGTGCGGCGATGCGTGGATTCGTCGGGGCAGCAGCTCCTCTCCAATTAGGTTTCACCTCGTATTTTTGACCCACTCGAACTACAGCACTAGATGTAAACGAGTTAGATAACAACACGAATAAAACGAAGAAGAAAGAAGAGGAAACCGGCGGTGTTTCCGGCGGTGGTCGGCGGTGGCGCGCCGGGGCAGCAACGGCCGAAGAGGGGAGCGGCTAGGGCTTGAGCGGCTAGGGTTTGGTGCTGAAAATCTGATCTCAAACTCTTGTTTGAGGTCTATTTATACCTAGGGTTTTCAACCCTAGTGGGCTTAAGTCATTGGGCTTGACCCACTGATGCATTAAGCCCATCCCCTCGTCGGCCTCGTTTCTAATAAACGATCGTCCACAAAATTATAACAAAATTATATTTGTGACGAGCTCAAAGTCCTCGTCGATACGAGTGCCTCTTCGAAATTTCCAATTTCCAAAATTGGAAACTTCCACTTCAGTGGACTTGCTAAATCGGGAAACTTCCCAATTTAGAAAGTTCACTAAATTCCGCATTTCTCTCTTTCTCTACGTTTATTGCAATTCGCAATTCACAATTACGAATCTTGGATTCAATCATATCGACATCCAACCGTTCAAAGATTAACACATTAATCTATGATTGTTGTTATCAAGGATCTATATTACACGAGAAGTGTGACCCTCAATGGTTCAGGTGTATGCTAGCCGTGGGCTCACAACTCATTGCGATTCGAACTACACATTGTTCTTATACGAACTCCTCCCAAGAGTCCCGATTAGAGTAAAACTCATTTTACCTAATCCCGATCAAATCGGTGCCCAACGAATCAAGATTGGCGTCTAGCAACTACGCATCATGATTCCCTAGATACAAATGAAGTGCCTGCAAGAACCTTATGATATAGTTAGCGTACAGTACGATCCCTTCGTAGCACATGTCCCGATTGAACTAGAGGCATTGGTTCACCGAGACCTCTTATAAAGTTCAATAACCGTGCGAACGTTCTAGGTATTATAAATCCGTTCGTGTGCGACTTAGGGAAACACATTTCCCTAATCAACCCACTATCAACTCTGGCCAGAGATTCCATGGATTATAAACCGTCAGAACACACAGGACATCCATGACTACTCAAGCGCTCGAATCCCCTACTACAATGCACAGACTTCACACTAGATTTCGGATTGCACGAACGTTGGCCCTTGGTGTGGTCCGCGGTGGGACTCAGGGACAGGTCACGATACAATCGGTCCTCTAGTGAAGTCACGGTGATGTCTGGGTCTTAAGGACTAATGGTGTACAACTATATCGTAGAAACCTATTACTCGATGAATGAGAACCACTTATAGATTTCTAGGGCGAGGGAGTTCAGTGAACTCATCCAGTATGAGCACCCACTCAAGTATGCCGATGTCACAACACCGAGGACTGATGAGACGCAGTACACATACACTAAGTGCTAGTCTCAAAAGGGAAAGGCTGGTATCCTCATTATTGGCGTAACCCATCGACTAGGAACAAGGTTTAACAGTTACATTACATTGCTGAGTTATCTCACGATTCTACTAGATCAACTCACAGTAATAGAGTAACTCGTTAGGACTATATCTATGCTGCTTGCATGGGATAACATATATAGAATGCCAAATAAGATATTTTATTATTACGAACGAAAAACGATTGTTTTATTACAAGATAAAAGGAAAGACCACAGCCACAAGTTGGCTTGTTGGTCACCTACTCCAACAATCTCCCACTTGACCTAAAGCCAACTACTCATAAATCTAAGTCCCATCGACTCTCGATGTTTCTCGTGGACTGATCCTGACAATGGCTTGGTAAAGGGATCTGCAATATTGTCCTCCGAGGTGACTCTGTCTAGCTTGACTTCACCTCTCTCTATGATCTCTCGGATCACATGGTATTTTCTCAACATGTGCTTCGACTTCTGATGAGCTCTTGGTTCCTTAGCTTGCGCTACGGCTCCGTTGTTATCGCAGTACAGCCGTACTGGATCGCTAGTGTTCGGAAATACACCCAACTCTTGGATGAATTTCCTAATCCATGACCCTTCCTTTGAAGCATCTGATGCTGCAATATATTCAGCCTCGGTGGTGGAATCAGCCGTCGTGCCTTGTTTGGAACTCTTCCAACACACGGCACCCCCGTTGACTTTGAATATATACCCCGAGTTTGACTTCGAGTCATCCACGTCAGATTGAAAACTAGAATCCGTGAAGCCTTCTAATTTCAACTCGGTATCCCCATTGACCAAAAACAAATCTCGAGTTCTTCGCAAGTACTTGAGAATGTCCTTCACAGCCTTCCAATGGGCTGGGCCGGGGTCGGACTGATATCTGCTTGTGACGCTCACAGCATACGCAATATCAGGTCGTGTACACAGCATGCCATACATTATGCTTCCTATCGCGGATGCATAAGGTGTCATTTTCATCTCCTCGATTTCCATTTGCGTTTGAGGACGCATGGATTTCGAGAGACGAACCCCATGGGACATTGGCAAGAATCCCTTCTTGGATTCTTCCATGCTAAACCGTTTAAGAACGGTGTCTATGTACATGGATTGGGACAAGCCAAGCAATCTCCTCGATCTATCTCTATAGATCCGTATTCCCAATACGTAGGATGCTTCTCCCAAATCCTTCATCGAGAAACGTGTGGATAACCATACTTTAGTTGACTGCAACATCCCTACATCATTCCCAATGAGTAGTATGTCATCAACATAAAGTACAAGGAAAGTCACTGCACTCCCACTAACCTTCTTGTAGACACAAGGTTCCTCCGGGTTTTTCACAAATTCAAATTCTTTGATAGTTGTGTCGAACCTTTTGTTCCAACTACGGGATGCTTGTTTCAATCCATAAATGGATCGCTGGAGTTTGCAAACCTTTTGCTCATCTCCAGAAGATATGAAGCCTTCCGGCTGCGCCATGTAAATTTCTTCCTCAATGTCCCCATTAAGGAAAGCGGTCTTCACATCCATTTGCCATATCTCGTAGTCATACCACGCAGAGATGGCCAGCAAAATCCTAATGGACTTAAGCATAGCAACTGGAGAGAAGGTTTCCTCATAGTCAACTCCTTGCTTTTGAGTATAACCCTTCGCTACCAATCTAGCCTTGTAGGTCGATACCTTTCCATCTACTCCAATTTTCTTCTTATAGATCCACTTGCAGCCTATGGGAACAATTCCCTCGGGTGGATCTACCAAGGTCCATACCTTGTTGGAGTACATAGAGTCCATTTCGGATTTCGTGGCATTAAGCCAATGTCCCTTGTCTGTATCTGATACAGCTTCGTTGAAAGTTCTAGGATCACATCCTTGGTCAACTTCATCAACGAGGAATAACCTGTCGGGCGCTCTCCGAACTCTTTCGGATCTACGCAGCGACGGTTCAGGAGGTATGTTAGTGGTTTGTTGAATTGGTTCATTATCTGATTGTTGTGCTTGAACTTCAGATTGTGGTTCTCGAACTTCTTCGAGATCAACTACACTGCCCTTTCTATCCGATAGAAATTCCTTCTCAAGGAACACGGCATTTCTCGAGACGAACACCTTTGCCTCGGAAACATAGTAGAATTCGTATCCCATGGAATCATCGGGATACCCCACAAAATAGCATAGGTCGGATTTTGTATCCAACTTATCTCCCACTAGCCGCTTCACGTAAGCGGGACAACCCCATATCCTAATATGTTTAAACGTGGGTTTCTTGGAGTGCCAAAGTTCATAAGGTGTGGAGTTAACTGCTTTGGTATTAACCCTATTTAGCAAATACACGGCAGTTAGGAGTGCATGACCCCACAGGTATGCCGGTAGCTCGGTGAACCCCATCATAGATCGAACCATGTCTAACAGTGTTCGATTCCGACGTTCGGAAACTCCATTAAGTTGAGGAGTTCCAGGAGGAGTCCATTGAGACAGAATCCCATTCTCTTTAAGATAGTCTATAAACTCAGTACTTAAGTATTCGCCACCACGATCGGATCGTAGTTTCTTAATACGTCTACCGAGTTGGTATTCTACTTGGTGTCTAAAATCTTTGAACTTTTCAAAAGTTTCAGACTTATACTTCATTAAGTACACGAAACCATACCTAGAATAATCATTGGTAAAGGTAACGAAGTAGTTAAAACCACCCCTAGCACTAACGCTTAGTGGACCACACACGTCTGAATGGATCAAATCCAAAAAACCCTCGGCCCGTTCCATCTTCCCTTTGAAGGGATTCTTGGTCATTTTTCCTTTAAGGCAGGATACACAAGTTTGAAGTGATTTAACGTCCTCCAAGGAGAACATTCCTTCACTAACAAACTTGTTCATCCTTCTCAAGGAAATGTGACCTAGTCGAGCGTGCCAAAGTTGTGCGGGGTTAAAACTCATATCTTTTCGTTTTGCTGATATAACGTTAATAGGTATTTCACTTGGATTCAGTTCATATAAGTTGTTGGGTTAACTGCAAAAAATCCCTTAAACTTTGGACGTTTTTGCACTTTACCCCCTGAACGGAAAAAAGTTGCACGAGCATACCTCAACTTACTAAATCGTAGCACCGAAGCCGAAATTGTCCATTTTTGGCAAAAAAAATGGCCGGAAGGCATAACACGTGAGAAGCACATGATTTAAGCTGGGTAAATTGGTCTTTTCCTCTTACACCTATTTTTCTTTCTTTTTTTCATTAATATAAACAAATCTTAAAAAGAAAAAGAAAAAAGTGGGATATAATATGCAAATCGTTTTATTTTTTAAATTATCATATGATTTATGTCTATGTATTTAAAAATTTTGTAATATTTCAGAAACTTTTTTAACATTATTTTATTTTATTCCAATAAATTTTAGTTCATTTTTAACAAAACAATATACAAATATATATATAATATATATCACATATATAAATACAAATAATTAGAAAATTAGAAAAAAAAAAAAAAAAAAGTGATCTTCTTCTATCTACCCAACCACCCCCCTCTCCACCTCTGCCGCCACCTCCACTCCGGCGTAGTCTATTTCTCCCACCTTTTTTGGTCACCGCCCCACCTTATTTTTCTTTTTTCTCAGCCATCGTCGTCACCGCGACCTCCGCCGCCCGAGCTCGTTTGTGAATTGCAGCCTTGTGTTCCACCTCAAACGAATTTCGTTTTCCCAGCCCTTTGTTACCACTTTGCAATGAAATTCAAGCAGAAAAATCGCCGGAGTTGCGGCTGCCGACTACGGCCAAACAAAATTCACAAGCTACGATTCTGCCACCGGAAGCCGCCCCCTAATTTCCAACCCCCTTCATCAACCACGAATAGAGCGGCGCCCTAACCGAAATCAACGCCGTTGTTCCGCGCCCATGCTTCTCAAAGTGGTCATTAATCTCACCCTGTTAATATTTTCCATTGGGTCTCGCGGTCTGATTTTCCCTACAACAGCATCTGGCTGATTTTTGGTGGGTCTTCGTCAAGTTTTGCGCGGCGGCGACATCAAGTTTTTGGTGGGCCTTCGCCCAAGTTTTGAGCTTGAAGAATAATGAAAGAAAAAAGCTTAAAGCTTAATTGGGAGATGGGGCTGTTGGTTGGAGAAGATGAAGAGGATGGCGGAGCAGAGGTGGTGGTGGTAGTGGTGTTTGAGAGATTGGGTTGTAGGTTTTCCTTTTTCTTTTTTCATTTTCTTTTTTCTTTTCTTTTTTTCCAAAATCATGTGAGGTGGCGAATTTGCCCCTCCATTTACACGCGGGAGTTGTACGTGTGTACTTCCGGGAACAATTAGGCTAAAAATGGACAATTTTGGTTTCGGTGCTACAATTTAGTAAGTTGAGGTATGCCCGTGCAACTTTTTTCCGTTCAGGGGATAAAGTGCAAAAACGTCCAAAGTTTAGGGGATTTTTTGCAGTTAACTCTAAGTTGTTTATAAGTTGTCCCTTACAAATCATATTTTGTTCCTTTTGTATAATGCAAATCGAATTTCCAAAAACAAAAGTAAAACCTTCATTATCCAAAACAGGAATAGAAATAAGGTTTCGAATAAGTGACGGAACAAATAAACAATTGTTCAAAACAATGGAAAAACTAGAATCCAAAACAGAAAGATAAATTGTCCCAATGGCTTCAGCAGCAACCCTTGCTCCGTTGCCCATTCTTAGGTAGGTCTCACCCACATTAAGCCTCCTACTTCTTGTCATGAGCTGCAAATCATTACAAAGATGTGAGCCACAACCGGTATCCAATACCCAAGAAGGAGATTTAACGGACAAATTAACTTCAACTAAATACGTACCCTTTTCAGAAATTTTCTGATCGAGGTAAGCCTTGCAGTTGCGTATCCTCTACTTGGAGCACAAGTTTCAGATTGCGAAGCCAATCCAAATAGTTTGGACCGGTGAGTTTGTTTTGGTCGAGGATTGAGGAAAGGGGATGTTTGGACATTGTTGCTGAGAAAATTTTTTAGAAGACAATAAGAGTAAAAAGCAGTTTGCCCCCTAAATTAAGGGCCGATTTGCACTTTACCCCCTAAACAAAAAAAAATTGCACGTTTTTACCTGAACTCGTTAATTCGTTGCACGGTGCCCCCTAAACTCAATTTTCCGGCAATTTTGACCGGAATATTAAAACATGTGCTTTGCACGTGAGATTTACATGGGTAAATTCGTCAATCCACTTAGTGCTATATATTAAATATAAATAAATCATTAAAAAAAAAAAAGAAAAAAAAAAAGAAAAAAAGCACAGAACATCATCATCTCCTCTCTTCTTCGTCCTCTGCCATTCTTTTATTTTTCTGAACAAATTTTCTCCAATATTCATTAATGGAGAAAACGTGTATACATACTAAATCCCAAATCAAAAGATTGAATATGGAATTTGGCCCCTTCTTCTTCTCTCTCTCTCTCTCTCTCTCTCCTCGTCTCCACCACCACCCCATTTTCACATTTCCTCGACCGATCCTCCTCCTTCATCACAGTCCTTCAATTTCTGCCCGGTATTAAAAATTTCGCAACCAAACTAAAAAAAATGGTGATAAAAAAATCAAACAAGCTTTCCCAAGCAGCGGTGTTGAACCAAATCATGAAGAGATGTTCTAACTTGGACAAATCGACATTTGTTTATGGGTTTTCTGTGAGTTTTCTTCAAGTAATGAGAAAACCCACATCAATAATCTACCTTTTTGTTGGTTTTGTTTGATTTCAATATTTGATACGAAACTTTGGGTCTCTCTCCAGATCTAATCCGGTAAATTTGATCTGATTCTTCGTAACACCCTTGAAAGGAGGAGGATTGGTGGTCGTCGGAAAATTTTTGAATTTTTTTAAATTATTGTTTGAGGTTTTTTTTGTGCAGACATGGTTGGGTTTTGGAAGGAAGATGGGTGATGGTTTGGTGGGTTTTGGGGAAGGAGGTGGGTGATGTGGTCTGATGGATGACAGCTTGTTTTCCTTTATTTTCTTTTTTTCTTTTTTCGTTTTTTTCCTTTTCTTTTTTTTGTCTTTCTTTCCTTTTTTTTTTTTTTTTTTAATATTTATTTGTATATAATATTAAAGATGTAAGTGAAGGGACAAATTTAACCCTTAAAATCTCACGTGCAAAGCACATGTTTTAACATTCCGGTCAAAATTGCCGGAAAATTGAGTTTAGGGGGCACCGTGCAACGAATTAACGAGTTCAGGTAAAAACGTGCAAATTTTTTTTGTTCGGGGGGTAAAGTGCAAATCGACCCTTAGTTTAGGGGGCAAACTGCTTTTTACTCAGACAATAATTAGAGTTTAGTTCGTAATAATCGTTACAATTAAAATTTTGGACTTTTATGTTTTAATTGTTCTCCCACTAATTTTATCGAATTCCACCACCCTCTAGCAGACAATTGAGAAAACTTGTTTTTCTTTAATGGGCTTTAGGTCCAATAGAGTAACTCGTTACGACTATATCTATGCTGCTTGCATGGGATAACAGATATAGAATGCCAAATAAGATATTTTATTATTACGAACGAAAAACGTGTTTTATTACAAGATAAAAGGAAAGACCACAGCCACAAGTTGGCTTGTTGGTCACCTACTCCAACAGAATTAGCAAGGGATTTGAGCTGTATCACCCACAAAGCTCCTATAATGAAGGTATTAGTAGCTAATGGGGGAAAACTACTCAGTGAGCAGATGGTCCCTGACTTCAGCTGGAAAATGCAGGGTACCTTGTTCAGCTTCCCTCTCAGGCTATTGAAGTTGGAAGGGTATCACATCATCTTGGGATGTGATTGGCTCAAGAGTTGCAGCCCTTTAGTCTTTGACTACAAAACAAGGTGTATTGAGGTACAGACTCTACAAGGAAGGGTGATGATCACCGATGTCAAGGAAAAGGTGGATTGGCAGCTCATCACTGCAGAATCCTTGTACAAAATGATCAAAAAATGGGAACAAGGGGAGATTGACCATGTATTCTCATTATCTGAGGACAATACTGTACCTAAGTCACATGCTGAGGTGGAGTCTCTACTGATAGAGTATAGGGATCTGTTTGAAGAACCTACTCAGTTGCCTCCTGTGAGAGGCATTGAGCATCACATCATCCTTAAGAAAGATGCAATTCCGAAACAGCTATTTCCTTATAGGTATTCTCATGCCTACAAAGGTGAAATAGAGCAGATTGTGAAGGAGCTGCTAGATTCTGGGGTGATTAGGCATAGCCAAAGCCCTTTTGCCTCACCAGTATTGTTGGTAAGAAAGAAGGATTCCTCATGGAGGATGTGTGTTGATTACAGGTATTTGAACACCTTGACTGTGAAGCATGATTATCCTATACCAGTTATAGATGAGCTTTTGGATGAGCTGCATGGGGCTAAATGGTTTACCAAAATGGATTTGAGATCTAGTTACTTCCAGATCAGGATGAAAGAGGAAGACATATACAAGACTGCTTTTAAAACCCACCATGGACATTTTGAGTTCATGGTTATGCCTTTTGGGCTTTGCAATACACCAGGCACCTTCCAGTCATTGATGAATCATGTATTTTCTAAACACCTAAGGGAGTTCATTCTTGTCTTTTTTGATGATATACTCATCTACAACAAGAGTTGGGAAGAACATATGCTGCATTTGAGCATTACACTGTCTATTCTTAGGCAACATCAATTGTAGGCAAAAAAGTCTAAGGCCCAGTTTGCTCAAACTACGGTGGAATACTTGGGTCATATTATCAGTAAGGATGGTGTAGCAACTGACCCTGAGAAAATCCAAGGAATGATGGATTGGCCAAAACCTAATACTCTGAAAGGGTTGAGAGGTTTTTTGGGCTTGACTGGCTATTACAGGAAATTTGTACAAGGATATGGGGTGATCTGTAAACCACTCACTGATATGCTCAAAAAAGGGGGGTTCTTCTGGATTGAAGCTGCAGATAAGGCATTTACTCAGCTCAAACAGGCCATGGTAACCTCCCCTGTCCTAGCCCTTCCTGATTTTTCAAAACCATTTGTGGTGGAGACAGATGCAAGCTCTACAGGGTTAGGGGCTGTATTGATGCAAGAATCACAACCTATTGCTTTTTTAAGCAAGACACTCAGCCCCAAGAACCAAGCTCTATCTATTTATGAGAGAGAATTCATGGCAGTATTGATGGCAATCACTAAATGGAAGCATTACCTCCAAGGCCATCATTTCACCATCAAGACTGATCAACAGAGCATTAAATACATTATGGAGCAGAAGTTCACCTCTGCTCAACAGCAAAGATGGATTTCTAAGTTAATTGGGCTGGACTATGATATTCAATACAAGAAGGGCAGTGAGAACAAAGTGGCTGATGCTCTTTCCAGGAGGGATCATGTTGAGGGTTCATGTGCAGCTATATCTACTGTTCAGCCTAAGTGGATGATGGAAGTACTTCACAGCTATGAGAGAGATACACAACTCTCCCACATCATTGCTGCTAAACTTTTGGATGATGAGGCTTTCCCAGATTATACTATCACTCAAGGAGTGCTCAGATTCAAGGGAAAATTTGCATTGACAATGACCCT
>NW_012194823.1:0-14942 GCF_000504015.1 Erythranthe guttata
AACGAGACACAAATTTAATGTGGTTCGGATACAATTGTACCCTACATCCATGGGGACCTGCAAATAAAATTTACTAATTTTTAGTTTTACGAATACAATAGTATGACTTAATCAAAATACAAAGACTCCCTCTTTGTTGACGCCGTTCTTGTATACTACGCTGAATTATAAATCTTCAATTTGCAGCACGTCCCTTGCTCCGCATGGTTGAACTCCCTTCAACGCTGAATCCCTCAGTCGGCGGATCGATCTCCTCCCGAGATCTGTTTAAGCCCCTCTCCCGAAGAACCGATCTTCTTTTTGTATAGAAGAAGCAAACTTGTGATACTCGTTGAATCTTGGTGTCTTCACCATAAAGCCTTGATGCTGATATATTTTCTACGAAAATCACGTATCATGATGGAGCAATAAAAACGAGAGGAAAAAATATTTTCTCTGAACTCTTCTCTCGATAAAAAGGATGCAGTAAACTACGTTCATGCTCCTCCTTTTATAGTCTGGGAAAACTCCTGTATTAGGTTTCACCAAATTAGAGACGTAGAAGGAATTCTTTTAAAAGATATGGAATAAGAGTCCATGCCTTATTAAAATATTGTCATCCTAATCTAATGGGCATTCCCATGTAAACAAACAACCAATTAATGACAATAAAATATAAAAGATAATGATGAAAATCTTTTCCTTCTTAAAAATTCATACGCACAAGGACTATTGGATAGTCTTGATGCACAAAAACTCTTTTTAATTAATAAAATAGTTTCCCATATAAAAGAAACAATTAATGACAAATTAAAGAATTTTAAGTAAACAAGGAGACTTCCCTTTTGTGTTTCACGGTACATAGGACTTGTTGCACAAGTCTTTACTCATCCCTTGTTTATTAGAATCCAATTAGATTCTAACAATCTCCCCCTTTGTCATTTATTGATTCTAACATTTTTTCCCCCAGAGTAAATTGCCTGAAAATGAAACAATTAGATGATAGACGGAAGCAATAAAACTAAGGATCATCCTCAGCATTAAAGGAACATCCGGCAACAAGAGTGGCATCAACTGTTGCAATAGCCAGTGCCACAGTTTCAGCAACTGTTCCCACAGTAGTGGCTTCGGCAGGTGGTTCACAATGGAGTCAGCTTCCCATGCATGTGTTTCTCCCCCTGTAGATGATCATTGGGCAACTCTTCTTGTAAATGACGTCAGCATTAGCTCCTCCTTTTATATTCTTGTGAATATCTAAACCAATTAATGACAATAAACACAATATTAGAAAAAGTGAAATTCCTTTTATTTTGGATACACACGTTCAGGTGTTAATATGGAGAGATAAACTATTTCTTCTCAAATTATCTAATGAGATAACTAAGGAGGAAAATATGCTCGTATTAATACAAATCTCCATAGAATTCCACTTCGTGTTGTGGACTTAGAATCCCACCGAGATTCTAACACTCTCCCCCTTTGGAATTGATTGGTCAGAATATTTACTCCCCCTAAATATATGATACCTGCATGAACAAGGGTTAGCAAATTCAGAATAACATTTGCACATATAAACTGTTGCAACAGTTTATCAAACAGTTCAGCATATAGTGTACAGTTGTTCAATTAAGCAAAGAACAACAAAAAATATGCAGTAGCAGAATCAACTTCCCTTTACAATGAATTCCTCCTTATTTTTCATGTATTTCTGCACTATTCCAACAACTGTATGATGCATTGTCTCAACAGTTATCTGAACTCCTCCTGCATTCCTGCACTGTTCCAGCAACTATCTGATGCACTGTCGCAACAGTTGTCGGAACTCCCCCTGTGTTCATGCCATCATTACTGTTCTTTTCTCCCCCTTTCTGAGCAATCACCATGCATATATAACTCAACATGGACTAATGATCGTGATAATTCGAGTAAGCTGTTCAAACACTTAAAAAAAAGATCAAACGTAGAGAGAATTTTGAAAGTAAGTAAGAAGAATCACCATACATGACGTGCACACAAAATCACAAACGCATAAACTCAATACTACACGATAATTACAATTCAAAAATCAAAGGATAATGATATCAAATCCAACATTAAATAACAAAGACTATAGACTTTGCCAAACTTCATACGAGACGTGGAAATGTGAGGAGTAAGTTCAATAGATCCGGTTTTCGCACACAAATTATCACAATTCCGAGAACCAAGTTTTTTATTCCCCAAACTAGCTTTGTCACCAGAACTGTTGGAACAGTTAGTACTATCATCACATGATTTTAAAGAAGTAATGGGAGATAAATAATTAAGATCAGACTTCTTTACCCATATTTTTTGTTGAGTTTTATTCACTAAATCAACCTTTATCTTGAGTTTTTGCGACGACACAAAAGTGTGATCAATTTTAGCGGAAAGTGGTGAGCGGGCCATTATTCTTTTAACCATTTTCAAGTACTTAAAACACCTGGGTCGTATATGACCAGGAACATGACAAAAATGACAAATAGGCATACAACGTTTTCTTTTAGATGACTGATTTGATCAACAGTCGCAACAGTCTGTGAAACAGTGGATTGTTTAACAAAATTGATTTTTCCTCTTGGACATTCTTTCTGTTTCAAAGCATCATTAGATAGTTTATTACCCCCTCTACCTAGATGGCAATAGTTCGGCTGATTTGTTCTCAAAATTTCATTCAAATCTACCCTACCTGTAATTAATTTTGACACAAAATCTTGGGTTTTAGCAAATTTAGCCTTCAAACTATCTGTTTCTCTACTAGCAGAAATAACATTTTGTTCAAGAGTTGAAATTCTTACCTTCAATACTTTGTTTTCCTGAATTAGGACAAGCTTCTCTTTTTCTAAGAATTTATTCGACTCGCATACCTTAAGAAATTTTTCGTACATCCTTTTGTTGCACGTCATTAATTCTTTCAAGGTTCCCTCGTCATCATCGCTGTTGTTTTCTGAATCCCCATCATCACCTGCAAGATTTAACGGAGTTAATCTTTTATCAGGTATAGAGTGCAACTTATCATACGTCTGTTTTGTCTGAACTGTTTGTCCAACTGTTGCAACCGTTTCAGCGACAGTCTCTTTGCACTCGCTTATCTGAGTAGTTCCTTCGTAGGTCTCTTGTAGAACATCCCATGCCTCCTTTGCTGATTTGCACATTGATATCTGTTTGAATTGGTCGTCATCGATACAACTCAAGATAGCATTGGTTGCCTTGGAATTACAATCTGCTTTTCGTATTTCTTCATCACTCGACTTCTCTTTTGGCGTTTGAATGATCTCGTGTGACTCATTCATTGAGGTAGGAGGTGTCCAACCAGTTAGAATCGCGTGCCATGCCCATTCATCAATAGATTTGATGAACATCTTCATCCTTATTTTCCAATCAGAGTAGTTCAATTCACCCAAGAGAGGTGGTAGGAATGCGCCTTCAAAATGATTATTCATATCTGCACAAAAAAAATAAAAATGAATTAAATCCCAAAATCTCACTAAGTGTATCTAGTGATAGGCTCTTGATGCCAATTGATATAATTTATTTCGTGCAGATATAAATTATTTGTGTCAGATTCAGTTTTTCGTTACTGTTGCGTGAAGTGCTGCAACAGTTCGTGAAACAGTTTGTAAAAACAGAAATAAACGAGACACAAATTTAATGTGGTTCGGATACAATTGTACCCTACATCCACGGGGACCTGCAAATAAAATTTACTAATTTTTAGTTTTACGAATACAATAGTAGGACTTAATCAAAATACAAAGACTCCCTCTTTGTTAACGTCGTTCTTGTATACTACGCTGAATTAGAAATCTTCAATTTGTAGCACGTCCCTTGCTCCGCACGGTTGAACTCCCTTTAATGCTGAATCCCTCAGTCGGCGGATCGATCTCCTCCCGAGATCTGTTTAAGCCCCTCTCCCGAAGAACCGATCTTCTTTTTGTATAGAAGAAGCAAACTTGTGATACTCGTTGAATCTTGGTGTCTTCACCACAAAGCCTTGAAGCCGATATATTTTCTACGAAAATCACGTATCACGATGGAGCAATAAAAACGAGAGGAAAAAATATTTTCTCTGAACTCTTCTCTCGATAAAAAGGATGCAGTAAACTACGTTCATGCTCCTCCTTTTATAGTCTGGGAAAACTCCTGTATTAGGTTTCACCAAATTAGAGACGTAGAAGGAATTCTTTTAAAAGATATGGAATAAGAGTCCATGCCTTATTACAATATTGTCATCCTAATCTAATGGGAATTCCCATGTAAACAAACAACCAATTAATGACAATAAAATATAAAAGATAATGATGGAAATCTTTTCCTTCTTAAAAATTCATACGCATAAGGACTATTGGATTGTCTTGATGCACAAAAACTCTTTTTAATTAATAAAGTTTCCTATATAAAAGAAACAATTAATGACAAATTAAAGAATTTTAAGTAAACAAGGAGACTTCCCTTTTGTGTTTCACGGTACATAGGACTTGTTGCACAAGTCTTTACTCATCCCTTGTTTATTAGAATCCAATTAGATTCTAACAGTATTCTAAACCTCCACGCATACTGTAGCTACCCCTCAGGTAACCCATCATTGAGTTTGATCTACGAGCACTGCCTAGTCGGCGAGATTCGGCTCAGATGCATTGGTTTTCGAGACTCAGCTCGGCAGACATTGGGTAGCGAGACTCAGCTCGGAGGACATTGGATCGGCGAGTTTCAGCTCGGCAGGCATTCGGTAGGCGAGCATAGGTTTGGCGAGGGATGGCTCAGCAGATCCAGGTTTTGCGAGATTCGATCTCGTCAGATGAGGTCGGCGAGACTTAGCTCGGTGGACATGGATCGACGAACACTGAGACGGGGTTGACTGATGCTTCTCTCATTTCTTCTCCCACCTCGGATTTGTCAAGCTCTTGACTCATTTGGACTCGTTTCATGCCTCGTGAATCTACTCTGATTTCTTTTTCTCTTTAGATTGTGGTCGACGTTAGAGAAGTATTTATTTCTACATTCCCCTCTTTGTACTTCATTGATTCATCAGATTTGGATTCCAAGCATAAGATTTGAGCCCTTTTCTTGGTTTCCCGTTAAAGAACTTTCCAAGAAATACATTGAACCGTTCTTCCTCGATCTTGCCGCTCATTATCTTCAACCTCATGGAGAAGATCCCAAAATTCAAATCATCTCACGTCTTAGCTTGAGATCTTTCCCACAGACGGCGCCACTTGATTTGCTCCAAAATGGTCGAGACGATGACGTGGGATCCTTCCGCTAGAGGGGTACCTGCAACGCCGGGAGGGGTTTCCCGGCGTAGAAGCTCCGACGATCAAGTCAGTTTTTATCGAGAGATAATCGAGTGTGATATGTAAGAGAGAGCATAGAAGTGATAAGTTGAGAGTAACTCCCTATTTATAGGTGAGGATACTTGATGGGCAAGAAATAAGCAAACTTGCCCTAACTCCTCTTCTTGGGCCTGATATGATTTTGGGCCAAATACAAGTGAAAACTCAATCCACGGCCCAATAAATGATTAGGAAACCCCATGAGGACAATTTGGTCCGTATCATAAACATACACAGGAATAAAATCAGAGAAAGGGGAAGAGAACAATCTGATTAAATAGAAGAAGAACCTTTCGTTGGCACTTCCAAAAATATCATCCCATAAATGATAAAGAGAAGTGAAATGGCGACGGAATGAGTTACATAAAAAATAAAAAATAAAAATAAAAAGAAAAGAAAAAAAAAGCAAAAAGGGAGAATCCAATATGACGTAAGCGCTTGAGTGTGTGTGGGTAGGTGAAGCATTGCAAGAGAACGGAAAATAAAGAAAAATTAAAATGCATTTACGCTTTGCGTTGGAGATTTTCACCAAAAACGACGTCGTTTTTTGTTCGCTTTTGTTTGATAAAAAATCGAAATGTTTAATAATATAAAAAACATTAAATGCAATAAAAAGATGATAATTATTTTATTGAGAAGAAATATTGTAGATCTTATTCTAGGGAGATATATGTAAAAAACGATTATATATATATATATATATATATATATATATATATATATATATATATATATATGATACGTGTGAAATTAAAATTGGTGTTGATTTGTTAAATGTCATACCTATAGTTTGATTGGTAATTACTACATATATACAAATTAATATTATATATAAAGTTACTAATTATAGTAAATGACATCTTATATAAAAAAGAAAGAAACGCTGGGCAACCCTAAAAATCCCTGATGGTATTTCTGTAATTATTTATTTTAAAAAATTTTTCTCTACTAATTTCTAACTTAAATTTTAACAATTATCAGAATTAAAACTAACCCATGAAGAATCCTACTTATTGGTAGTTATGTTATTATTTATTTTAATATTTTTTCTCTACTAATTTTTTAACTACCTAATGGTATTTCTGTAATTATTTATTTTAAATTTTTTTTCTCTACTAATTTCTAAGTTAAATTTTAACAATTATCAAAATTAAAACTAACGCATGAAGAATCCTGCTTATTGGTACTTATGTTATTATTTATTTTTAATATTTTTTCTCTACTAATTTTTTAACTATAATTTTCAACAATTATTAATCTCCTATTTTTCACCAATATATCTCAAATCTTAAGAGATAAAGTAATTCGATTTGTTAAATCTTAGCCTATTTATTTGCATTATAACATCTCGAGCCATTGTCCATACCTTCAGCATCATCAATATTGAGATTCTCTTGAATTGCAAAGGGTTGGTACATACATACACATATTAAATAACCAATCACATGAATCACACCTCCATGTGGATCCATTGGCAGGAATACATCCTTTCATGTATAAAAGCTTCACTGCATAAACCACAACAAAATAAAGATTTGAAATATTCCATTTCAGTCATCCCACATACAATGCAAGATCCAGAGCGTTGAACGGCTTTGATTGATTCCCTACATGCGACTCACATACATTGATCGAAATTAGGGTCAGAATACGCATTGTAAAGAACACATAGTTTGGACTGAGCGCAAACAACTGTTTTGATCGCCATAAAGTACGAACGACTTTGTATAATAAACTGCATGAAAAAAATTAAAAAATTATATTAAAATTAACAACCCAAAAGAAAGAACGACAAATAATACTCATATGTATATATAAAAATAATTGTGAATATAAAAATATGCATATTAATTATAAAAATATATAAGAAAGGATAAAAATGTAATATGAAACTGTATAATACGAACATTATGCACTTTGTAATGGAGTGGTGGTAGATAAAAATGAAATTAATGTGGAGTGATTTAAATAGTATTGAGCATGAACTTTATTTTATGGAAAAAATAAAAATACAAAAGATTTATATATTAGTAAATGAAATCAAATCAAACAAATAAAGGAAACAACCCAAAAAAATAAGATAATAACTTCTACGAAACAATCTTGCAATATAAAATAACTATAAAGATGATTAATTTTGCAATTCAGTTAAATACGGTATTGGAAATCTTGCAATTCTTTTTTGAAAGAGAGCATTTATTATTTAGATAATGTGTGCTAAATCAGGGGGAAGTGTTAAACCCTCGAGCACATTATCACATGAAAGTTTAGCAATAGCGTGGGCTAAACAATTACCCGAACGCTTTACAAAACGTACCGAACAACAATGAAAATATTGAGATATTCTTCGGCAATCTTCCACAATAGCTCCGAAAGATTCAGTCGCACTATCTCCATCACGAAGTGCTTTGATGAGTTGCAGACAATCTCCTTCGAGAATAATATTGGTCCAGCCTTTACCTTTTGCCATAGACACCGCTTTGAGACCCTTCAACGGGTCGAAAATTGCCTCTGATTTTGACCACCTTCCAACCAACACATTGGCCAATGTCGTCTCTTGCTACCGCTGCCACAGAGATCCATTGTTGTCCCGGGAGAAGCGATGCGTCAAAATTCACCTTGATCACGCCATGCGATGGAGGAATCCATTCACTAGGGTGAGGAGGTTGCGTGCGTGAATCCGGTCGGAGTTGTGCAGACTTGAAAAAACGAAGGAAATCCTTGCACTAGTTTACCAAATCATTCATATGTTCAGTATCTTCCCCTTTAACCTCCTTGTTTCGACGATCCCATGCCTTCCACGCCACCACCATTGCCGTAAGGAATTCATCTTCTCCCAACAATCTTTGTAGATCCATAACCCAGGTCCAAGCAGAGGAGGTGTTAACGAATTGGAGACCATCAAAAGGGGATTGATTCCAAATCGCTTCCATTCCTCTACATTTGAGCATAACATGAAGCACCGATTCCTCCTCCCTATTGCAGCGACAACATATTGGTGAGGCCACAATCTTTCGCCTAAATAACTCAACATTTGTGGGTAAAATATTCCGGCACATCCGCCAAATAAATAACCGAATTTTTGGTGGAATAGGAAAACCCCATATCTCTTTCCAATTGCCACTATCTGTCGCCCTGCTAGATCCACCCATTCCATGCCCTTCATTTGCAGAAATTGAGAGGTGAGGGAAGACCATGTGGTAACACGATCGAACCGAAAATTTTCCATTTTTAGAGCAATTCCAAACCCAAACATTTTGTGCAGCTTCGCTGCCTACCGGAACAGCCAATATTCTTTCTATATCCACCGGCCAGAAAATCTCATTCATAAGCTCCAAATTCCATGCATTGGTTTGTGTGTCCACAATGTCCGAGACCCTATCTGGAAATGGTGAGTTAATCGGACGTTTGGTGAAGATCTTTAAATTTCCTCCCTCCCGAAGCCACGGATCAGCCCACAGAGATGTATTATGACCATTCCCTATTCGTCTACGAAGGCCCATTTTTAAGAAAGGGATCACTCTCCAAATACTTCTCCAGGTTGTAGATGGACGACCACCAATATCCGCGTTAAATAAATTACCGTGGGGGAAGTACATGGCAGTGATGATTTTTGACAACAACAGCTCGGGCTATGTGAAAATCCTCCATGCTTGTTTAACGAGCAGTGAAATATTAAAAGATTTCAAATCCCGAAAGCCAAGTCCGCCCGATCTCTTAGCTTTGCACATCTAACTCCAAGAAAGCCAGGCCATACCCTTATTCGCCCCATTTCCCCACCACAAACGTCGAATAGCAGCTTCAATTTCCTTTATCAGACAAGCCGGAAGAAGAAAACAGCTCATCACATATGACGGGATCGCCTGTAAAACTGCTTTAATCAGAACTTCCTTACCCGCTTTAGAGAGTTGTTTCTCCCCCCATCCTTTGATCTTTGACCAAACTCGATCTCGCAGATAGGCAAAAATATTCTTTTTAGCATTTCCAATAGTAGCCGGCAACCCCAAATATTTCTCATGACGGTCAACAATATGGAAACCGAGAATCTGGTGAATGTTGTTTCTCCGCGTTGGAGGAGTAGACGGACTAAACATCATCGTGGATTTCTCATGGTTGATTTCCTGCCCGGACACCCTCACATACTTATCTAAAATGTCTTTCAGCACGCATGCATATGCCTCAGTAGCTTTGCCGAAAATGAGAGTATCATCGGCAAAGCATAAACTAGACACCGTCGGAGCTGTCGGCGCCACACGAACGCCTTGGAAATCTCCCCGTGCCGTTGCTGCTGAAATCATCGCAATGAGTGCCTCAACACAACATATGAATAAGTACGGTGAGAGAGGGTCCCCCTGTCGAAGGCCTCTCGAGGGTAACACTTGGCCAAACTGCATACCATTGAATAAGAACGAGAATGAGACTGTAGAGACACACAACATATAAGCTCAATAAAATCGGACGGAATGCCAAAACGAGAAAAAATCTTATTCAAAAATAGCCATTCTATTCGATCGTATGCCTTGCTAATGTCCAGTTTAATAGCCATGTAATTTGTTTTAACATTAGAGTTCAACTTAATAAAATGATTGATCTCGAAAGCCACAAGAGTATTATCAGAAATTAAACGCTTAGGAACAAAGGCAGACTGAGTAGGAGAGATCAAATCATGTAATACTAATTTCAAACGATTGGCTAACACTTTAGACCCGAATTTATAAATAACATTGCAAAGGCTAATCGGTCTATAGTCTGTAATTTTTTCCGGATTCTTCACCTTTGGAATTAAAACAATAAAGGTGAAATTTAGATCAGAAGGGAGTTTACGAGAATTCAAAAATTCAAGCACACATGAAACAACATCGGACCCTAGCAAATTCCAATATTTAGTAAAGAAAACAACAGGTAACCCATCAGGGCCCGGAGATTTAAGAGGAGCCATTTGAGAAATAGCTCAGGTTACCTCATCCGAAGTGAAAGGTGTGGAAAGAAGTTGACTAGCTACTCCGGTGATTCTGGTCTCAATACTTGCCAACACCTCATCTATCTCTTCTCCGCTCAGATTCGTAGACTTGAAAACATGTTCGAAATAGTCACTAATAATTTTCTCAATATCTTCAGGTTTTTCCTGCCAAATACCCTCCGCATTTTTAATACGGTCTACCCTGTTTATACGGTCACGGATAGTTGCCTTGGAATGAAAAAAATTCGTATTTCTGTCTCCCTCTTGAATCCACTACACACGACTACGTTGGCGCCAATACAAATCTTCATCCTCGTACGCCCGTTCGAGCTCAGCCCTTAGCACCCGTATCTCATGTCTACTACCTTCTATTAGGTTGGCCATATTGAGATTTTGAATCCGTTTGTGGAGAGTCTCAATCATCTTCCTCGGCTGTTTGACAGTCAACTTACTCCACTGGATAAGAGCAAGCCGACAATCGTTATTTTTCTGGATTAATGCCTCCATGGGATCTGCATCAATATTTTTTGTCCATTGTTGTTCAATAATTTGCTCGCAATCATCTCGTCGGAGCCATGTGGCTTTGAATCTAAAAGGTCTCTTCCTCCTCGAATTACAAGTAGAAACTGGAATGCTGAAAATTAATTTGATAGGAATATGGTCTGACCCCGCGTAGCTCAGGTGTTGAACACGGGCATTAGGGAACCTTGTAAGCCATTCGTTACTCGCACAAACCCTATCCAATCTGCACCGCACCGTGCATGGATCAGTCCTATTGTTTGACCAGGTGAACGGTATGCCTTCGTACCCCATATCAATCAAACCACACTCGTCTAAAGCCTCTCGAAACATCTCAATACGTGATGGTAGTCTTTGCGGTCCCCCCGTCTTCTCTGCATTACTGAGTATCTCATTGAAATCACCCCCTATCAGCCATGGCAGGTCCCGGCGTTGACCTAAGTTGCGAAGCAGATTCCAAGACAGCTGTCGTCGACTATGCTCTGGAAATCCATAAAAACCCGTTACTCTCCATTTGCTATTATGGTTAACTCCGCTAACCTCCGCATCAATATGGTTATTAGAGTAACTGATAAGATCGACGGCTAAATCTTTTTGCCAAAATAATGCTAAACCTCTCGATTGTCCCACTTTCTCAACGCATAAACCGTTGAGATTCCATCGTCGTTTCAATTTCTCTATGAGTTGAAGTGTCGCCCTCGTTTCTGAGAGAAACACAAGTCGGGGCTGATGATCTCGGATAATGTCTCCGAGCACATGAATTGTCAGGGGCGCCCCGAGCCCTTGACAATTCCAAAATATGCAATTCATTGATCTCGGTGGGACTGCAACGCAGTCTCCGCCGTTGAGATAAGGTCATCATCACGTAACCACAACATTTGTTTCTTGCCTGCCGACTCTCCGTCCATGATCCCCACTTCCTCCGCCTTTTTCTTTCTTCCCTTAGTCGAAATTTTGAGTTGCCGCCTGTTAGAATTTCCTGTACTGCCACTAGCTTGAAATTGAACTGTATGATCAACCAAGGTAGAGTCATCTGCGTCGACGACTAAGTGATTCTCCTTGTCCGCCGTACAAATCACTGGTGTGGAATTTTTTTCCTTATGAGCCGTAAAATCAAAACAATTCTTTCCTCTATAAGGTGGTCGTGGTGTGCCAGCATCACCAAAGCCATCTGTCCTATTCACTTGTTGGAAAGGTTGCCTAGCATTGCCACCATCCAAGGGGTTTGTTGCGCGTAACCAGGTCCCGTAAGGTAGATTCTCTCCAGGGTCCACAAATGAATTTTCATCGCGGGCTGGGCATCGAAATTCAGCATGACCAATCCTTCCACAGAGGAAGCAGAAGTTAGGCAACCGCTCGTAAGAGAAACCGATCCAGATTTTGGAACCATCAGGAGAGTGCACATTCATTCCTCGCTTGAGACTGTGATTGACATCAACACGGACTTTAACACGCATGAATGGGGTAAAATCTATCTTTTTGGAATTTAGAACCTCAATAAAAACCCCCATCTTACTGCATATTTGCTCTGCCAACTGTGTTGTTCTCATAGAGACAGGGAGATTATGAATTCTTGCCACAATGGTCATCATGTGAATCTCAATGGAGGCGGGGTCCACAGCAACGTCAAAGTCTTCGAAGAGAAGGGCATTTTTTTCTAATAGCCACGGGCAACCAGATCTAACATGGAGATAGTCGAGACGATGTTCAAACCTGATAACAAACTTATTTGGGCTCAACACATTGATCTCACAAGCCTTTACAGGTTGGATGATTCTTATCACATTCGATTTGATAGTGTACGCTGACATCTCTCTCGAGGTAACTACTCGACCAATCAATTGGTAACCCTGGTCCAAAACCCTATATTCCGTTAGGGGTGCAGAGATCGATATTCCTTCTTCTTCATCGGCAGTGAGAGAGAGCCTTTTCGCCATGGTTTCCGATAAACCATCCATATTCAGAGAAGGAGATAGATAAGGTGTCATTAGCAAAGAGGTGAAAGCCGGAGAAGCCACCAACTATAGATCTGGGTGGAAATAATGGGCAGGGAAAAGAAAGAGTTAGCAATGCGATAGATAAACAAAACAAAGGAAAACGAGAAATACGGAGATTAACGAAAAACCCTAAGATTGACCCTAAAATAAAACTCAGAACATGACACTAAAACTAAACAAGACAAGGGCACACGATCCAATGGTCAGGATTCTGAATAAACAAGCAAAACATTCCGTCCGATAAAGATTGAGAACAAGGGATAGCCGATCCAATAAAATAAAAGGCCTCTCAAGTCAGAGAGAAGACGCCTCTCATTCAGAGAGAAAATGATTAATAGAAATTAATTATATATAAAGACTTAATTGTACTATCATGCTAATTCTATTCACTACTAGAAAACTGCAGTTTAGCAACGGTCATTAGCGATGGATAATAGATCCGTCTCTAATAGGTAGATTTAGCAACATAATTAGCGACGGAACAATAAATCGTAGCTTTAAATATAAACCATCGGCTATAGTAACGTGAATTAGCGACGGATGAAAAATCACATTTAGCTACAGAGGTTGCAATGGACAACAACTCTGTTGCTAATAAAAATATTTAGAGTTGCAAATTGCAATACCCGTTGTTAATTATTATAAATTAAGTAATGAATATTTTTTTATTAATTTTTAGTTTTCACTTTACAATTTCTCCAACTCTCTCACTTTCCCTACTTCGCTTCAGCCCCTCCGCTGCCATCGTTCTTTTAATCCAACCTCGACCACCCATCCTCCTCCGTTCGTTCTTTGTCTATTGTCGCCTCCGATTGTTGGGAAAAGTAAAAAATGCAAAGGTCCCAAAAATTCCAAATTGCTGCTCCTTCCCTTTTAGGTTTTCAATCCCCCACTACTCACCGCCGCAGCGTCGTCTTCAACTAGATCTGCCTATTCACATATGAAATTAAACTGGCAGTAGAATGAAACCAGGTAAATCATTGTAATTTCATTATTTACGAATAGGTTTATGTCTTTGTTTAATATTTTATTTGATAAAAACCCTAATATAGGAATGGGTATTTTGGTTGTTCTTAACAGTCACTCATTTCCATTCACAGTATGCCATAATACAAGACTATAGAAATAGTGTGATTGTGTCAAGGAAGGCCCAAGAGAAATACAAGCCCACCCAACCCAATCTCTCTATTGAATCGCCGGCGCGCACAGATTGCTCTCGCAATTCGCCGCCGCCCTGCACCGAAACTTAAAATTAGTATGGTTCCTTTGAATTGATTACAGTGAGTCAACTCAGGTTCAGAATAAATAGGTATAAAAAAGGAGAAATGACGAGCTATCTGTGGAGGAAATACGCTGACTATGTGTACACGAAATGGGAGAGGACGATTCTCTGGGATATGATTGATCCATACCGGCGGCCCAAATCGTTCACTCCGTTAGTCACCATCTACATCTGTGCTTTTTATACCGGTGTTGTAGGCGCTGCAATCACCGAGCAGTTCCACAAGGTAAAACCTAACCACTTGTTTCTCCGACCTTTTTTTCAGATTCAAAATGAATTTTGCTTGGCACTATTAATTTGCTCTATTTATTTTCTTATGATATTGAAATCTTTTTGGCACTATTAATGATTTTTTTTATAACTGCAAGTATTAGATTGGTATGCCTCTAGTCCTAGGTCTTTTAGGTGGTGAAATATTCGGGCGGTAAAATAGAACAAAACCCGAGTTCTGGGCATCGAATTGTAAAATTGAATTCCTACGGTTCGTGTTTGCTGATTTTGAATTCGATTGAAATCTACGATACTAATTTTGACAAAGAACCACACGTGTTGTCGATGTGTCTGTCTGTCTCTATGCTCTTTGCATTATAACTTCAGTTGCATTATATCTCATATATATATATATATATATATATATATATATATATATATATATATATATATATATATATATATATATATATATATATATATATATATATATATATACATATATATATATATATCTATATTGATATATATATATATATATGTGGTGTGTGTATATATATATACATACACACACATCTGCATATACATATATATATAGAGACCGATCTCTATATATGTATCCACACCTCTATAGATATATATAT
>NW_012194824.1:17980-28023 GCF_000504015.1 Erythranthe guttata
GTGTGCTTCTTGGCCGGTGAGTACAAAGATGACAGCACCGATGACAGAGCCAAAACCGAACCAGGTGAGGTCCCACCAGTTATATATATCCATGCCTTTTGCATTTTATCCATGCACTGCACCGCACCGGCGGTCAGTAGACCAGCAACAGCCTGTTTGTTTCTCAGAATCTTCCGCATGCAATCTGCACCCTCTTCCTTTGATTTTATTACCATTTTTCGTATAGCTCGACCTGTATGACAAAGTATTCAATAGAAATGTTAACCTGTTGTTGGCTGTGATCAAATCATTAAAACATACTATATCAAGAATCTCATTCTATAGGAAATACATTACCAACCAGCGTATGTAGTTAAACAAATGTTAAAACCTTAGAACAATACTAGTAATTAAGTTTTTTATTCAAAAATAAAACGTAGCAAATAACTCTTAGATCATACCAGATTTATCAAACACTTTCTCCTCTCCGAGCTTGTTTCCCATCTTGCTTCTGAGTGGCAAAGGAAGGGAAAGTGCTAGACAACCCACAATCCTGATTTGAAAAATCAAGTACATCAGGTATTTCGACACCAACTTTGTCTATCTATATTCATCTTCTAAATAAATCCTTGCCTAGAAGCAGCTTAGTTTTGCTCATCGTCAGGTAAAAACCGTTTCTCAAATTTACTAATTCATTGATAAGTTATCAATATGGGTAACCAACATATCATTGAAATAATGAAGAGAGCCCAAGAAAGAATTTAACACTTAACTGTGAGAGGATATTTTTTATGGAACTGGACCAGATATGAGAAAGATATATCATTCTACTTTCTAATATGTAGTGGAGACGAGCAGAAAGAAAAGAAGCAGATTTATCTCAAGTCTTGATATGCTATCATATAAGGACTCCTTCCGAATTTCCCGCTTGAGCGTCAGTCATATTTACCTTATTTTTATCCTCTGCCGAAGATCACCCATGTATGAGAGGCTACATATTTTGGCATATAACTCTTCCTGAAAATACATCAAATCTGATTTACTTGTTATAATTTTCAACTTCAAATGATTGTGGAAACTGAAAAGAACCAAACCTCACTGAACTTTGACGGCAAAAGAAGGAGAGCGGCGGAGTTGAGTTTTTCTATCTCCAAGTTATCTATTATGACTTTAACCTGAACCATTAAGATGTCTCTGGTGTTACATATGAACAATTAGTACGTAAGCCCATGTCCAGTAAAATAAAGACATGATAAAAATTAACGGCGGAAAGTAGGACTCAAGTATGAAAGGTTATGTATTTTTTTTATTAAACTGTCAATGAAAAGCAATTTTAATATATTCCGTCGAATTGAGAACTACACTAAAAACATGCATAAAGAAATTGATTTCAATTCTAAAGTTGATAGAGCTGGTTTTGCATACATTAACTTCAATATGACAGACTACTAACAAAATTGCTTGTGAGAAACAAATGGATTGAAGTGTACACCAGCACCGATGTCATCTGCTACCTCAGTAATCTACCAAAACAAATTCAAATACATATCATTGTAAAATAAACTAAAAATCCGAATGAGAGGATAGATATGAAGTAGCACCAGCCGCGGTCCGCCAAGGTGGACCATCCATGATGCGTAATGATTCCGGTTCATCTTCAGATTCTTGATCACAAAAGGCCAAATCATCATCAGTTTCTAATCCACATTCATACCACTGAAAGTGTAAAAGATGAAACAAATACCTCAGTGTGCCATTGCACACCAAGAATGTAATCTATCATGGATGCCTGGATAAACCAAAACAAATCATCCAAGTGAAAAAATAAAATTGAACGAGAAAAAAAAAAATATTCGACTGCTAAAAAGTATAGGCTCAAGCAAACAAGAAAGTAAAAAGAAAATATAAAAATGGGACCTTGTTAAAATTGTTAGGATGGAGATATGCAGGCTCAAGTCTCTCTGGACCATCCATTCACTACAATGATCAAAACTTTGTTAGACATTTCATCAAACAGGTCAAGTGCATGACTTGTTTGGCTTAAAAAAACTGCAATAGTCAACTGACAAACTACCAACTGTATTTGGAAAGGAGGATTAATTACAGGGAGAATTCGACGGTATGGCGGCAATTCTTAAAAAGGTTGTGAAAGCAACTCAAACTGATATATATATGGAAATAGAAATTAAACGAAAACAAGGTTGAATCGGGAAGCTTAATCACTGAAAAGCTTCGAGAAACAAGATCATCCTACACTCAGCTCTAAACCTAGAAGACTTGACCTAAAAATCAGCTGCCTCTCTTAGCTCAAACTTACCCTATTTATACTACTCTATAATTAGAAAGTGCTAAACAATAAAGATAAAAGTGCTGAAATAATAATAATGAGTAACGTTTCTTCAGCTGCTTCTTCTCTTCTTCTTCTACGCGGCCACGTGGCAGGCTGGGACTCGTTACTAATAAAAACGTAAAACTAAATAAAAGCGTGTATTGGAAATGCGTCTTCGAATAGTTGGTAGTAATTCTTCTCTGCAAATATCATATTCTTGATTAGGTATTCTGCATGTCTCCTTCGTCTCCCTCCATTGCATGTTCTTCCTTCTTCTTGATAATTAATTCTACTCTTCAATTTAAGCTGGTAACAATGCCTCCCTCTAAAATGTCCTTGTCCTCAAGGACAAAAAGCTGGAAAACGTTTCTGAATATCCTCGCAATCCTCCCATGTCGAATCTTCATCTGGAGCATTAAACAACTTGATGAGCCATTGAGTGACTGCCCTGTTATTCTTCTGTACTAACCTGCGATCAACAACAGATTGTGGTTCAAGTAAAATGTGCCCGTGTGCAGTGATTGTAGTGGGTAAGTGTTTTTGGCTGATCAAAGATCCAATTTTCTTCTTAAGTTGAGAAACATGAAATGTGGGGTGAATCTTAGAATTCTGTGGCAATTCCAGTGTATAAGCCACCTCTCCAACCCGTTTTAACACCTTGTATGGTCCAAAGAACCGAGCTGATAGCTTGTTATAGGTGTGTGTTCTAGCAGATTGTAGCCTGTATGGCTGAAGCTTCACAAACACCCAATCTCCCACCTGAAAAACCCTCTCACTTCTCCTCTTGTCAGTTTGCACTTTCATTCTATTTTGTGCCCTTAATAATTGTTCTCTGATCACCCTTATAGTGGCTTCTCTGTGTTGTAGACTTCTATCCACCAGCTCATTAGGGGATGCCATGGGAATGTAAGGTAAGTGGAGGGGGGCCTTTTGACCATACACAACTTCATAAGGGGTAGTTTGTAAAGATGAATGAAAGGTGGTGTTGTACCACCATTCTGCCAAAGGCAGCCACTGAGCCCATTCCTTAGGCCTTTCCCCACTCATACACCTTAAGTACCCTTCTAGGCATTTATTCACCACCTCAGACTGACCATCTGTCTGGGATGATAGGCAGTTGACGTGTGCAACTGAGAGCCTTGAAGCTTGAAGAATTCTTGCCAAAATCTGCTCATAAAGATAGGGTCCCTATCACTCACTATGGTCTTAGGCATTCCATGCAACTTGTATATATTTTCCATGAAAAGCTGGGCTACTGAGCTAGCTGTGTAGGGGTGCTTCAAGCTTATGAAATGTGCAGCCTTGCTCAGCCTATCTACCACCACTAAGATGGTATCCTTCCCTCCAGAAGTTGGCAGTCCTCCAATGAAATCCATGGATACGTCCTCCCAGATCCTCTTGGGAATAGGGAGTGGTTGCAATAACCCTGGGGCTGCCACTGTCTCTCCCTTACATCTTTGACACACATCACACTGTTGCACCCAAGTGTGCACATCACTCTTCAGTCCCTTCCAATAAAAGATTTGCTTAACCCTATGAAGTGTGCTATGAATTCCAGAATGTCCTCCCACTGCAGCACTATGATAGTGATTGAGAATCTTGTCCCTCAACTCCTTCTCCTTCCCTACCACCAACTTTCCTTTCCTCAATAACACTTCAGCAGTCCATGAGTAGGAAGGTTTATTGTTTTTACCTTCCTTTAAACCTTGAATGATCTTTTGTAACTTGGGATCAGTAACATATGTTTGTTTAATCTCTTCCAAAAAGGAGCATTGAGGTATAGAGATAGTAAAACAGTTTGCCTCTGGAATAACTACCCTAGACAAGCCATCTGCTACCACATTGTCCCTCCCTCTTTTGTATGCCACTGAGAAGTCATACCCTAATAACTTAACCAACCATTTCTATTGAGCTGGAGTTGCCACTCTCTGGTCCATCAAGTACTTCAAACTCTGGTGGTCAGTTCTCACAGTGAAGTGGTTGCCAATCAGATATGGTCTCCACTTCTGAACAGCTGTCACTAGGGCAAGGAGTTCCTTCTCATAAGTAGACAGAGCACCTTGAGTCATGTTTAGTGCCTTGCTCATGAAAGCTATTGGTTTGCCTTGCTGCATCAACACAGCTCCCATGCCAGTGCCTGAGGCATCAGTCTCAATGGTGAACTCTTTAGAAAAGTCTGGAAGGGCTAGCACTGGAGTGTGAGTCATAGCCTCCTTGAGGGAGTTAAATGCTTGTTGGGCTGCTTCACTCCATTTGAAACTATCCTTCCTCAGCAATTGAGTCAAAGGGTAAGCTATCTTCCCATAGTCCTTGACAAACCTCCTATAGTAACCAGTTAAGCCCAAAAATCCTCTCAATTCCTTGATAGTTCTAGGAACTGGCCAGTCCTTCATGGCTTGAGTCTTGCTAGGGTCAGCTGCCACCCCTTCTGGTGTGATCACATGCCCTAAATATTCAATAGAGGAACTCCCAAAGGAGCATTTATTTCTCTTGATAAACAACTGATGTTCTCTCAAAATTTCTAACACTTCCTTCAATTGTGTGAGATGTGAGTGCCAACTTCCACTGTAAACCAGAATATCATCAAAGAAAACCAAGACAAACTTCCTTAGTTGCTTGTGGAAAATTTTATTCATAAGGCTCTAAAATGTAGAGGGTGCATTAGTCAGACCAAATGGCATGACTAAGAACTCACAGTGCCCATGGTGAGTTCTAAAAGCTGTCTTCATAATGTCTTCTTCCTGCATTCTAATCTGGTGGTAGCCAGATCTTAGGTCCAGCTTAGAGAAAACATTGGCCCCATGCAACTCATCCAACAACTCTTCAATGACTGGAATAGGGAATTTATCCTTAACAGTGTTCTTGTTGAGCTCCCTATAATCCACACACATTCTCCAAGAATTGTCTTTCTTTTTCACCAACACCACTGGAGATGAGAAGGGGCTGTTGCTAGTTCTGATCACTCCTGAGTCCAGTAACTCTTGTACAATAGCTTCAATCTCATTCTTTTGTATGGCTGGGTATCTATAGGGTCTCACATTGATAGCTTCTGACCCTTCTTTAAGGTGTATCTTGTGGTCATGCTCTCTGTGAGGTGGCAGACTCTTAGGCTCAGCAAATAGATCTGCATACTCATTTAGTAGCTCTGACATTCCTTCTTCTTCCATGCACTCCATGGAATTCAGACTAGCAATGCATTCTAATGAGCTCTCTCCTTGATCAGTGCAGTCCTGAGTTGTGTGTGCACTTAAGGAAGCTCCATCTTGTAAACTTCCAATGCACTGGTAAGCAATCTGAGATGGCTTCTGTAGAATCTTATGCAACTTCTTATTAGAAACTAACTTCACTGAGTTAGGTTGGAGACCCCTCAGCACCACTTTTTTACCTAAGTGGTTGAATTCCATTTTCAGTTGTTGGTAATTACTGCATATATCCCCTAAAGTGACCAACCACTGAATGCCAAGCACTAAGTCACAGCTTCCTAAGGGTAATGTCATAACTTCTGCTGAGAATTCCACCCCATGCATCTTTCAAGTGAAGTTTGGGCACTTGAATTTAGTTACAAGCCTGTTTCCTCCAGGCACATTCACAGCTGATGGTTTCATATCCACTAGCTCACATCCCAAAGATCTTGCAGTTTGTTCATCCAAAAAGTTGTGTGTGCTTCCATTGTCAATCAAGATGTGTATAGTTTTTCCTTTAGATGATCCAGTCAATCTCATGTTCCTAAAATCATGAGTTCCAGTCATAGCATGTATAGAAACCTGTGAAATCTGCTCATCTCCTTCCTCCATTCTCTCTTCTGTTACTACACTGGGGTTATACTCCAACTCACTCTCTACCATGGTCTCATCCTCAGAAATCTCCATCACATACATCTGTCTCTTCTTGGGGCAGTTGTGATCTCTTGAGTACTTCTCATCACACCAAAAGCAGAGGCCCTTGGCTCTTCTATCATCCACTTCCTGATTGCTTAGTCTTTTTGTTTGAGTAAAGGGTTGGCTATAGTTTCTGGGGTTGGTTGGGCTATTTCTGTTGGAATGAGGGCTAGTGTGGTTGTTGCTCATATAAGTGTTAGAACTATGGTTGGGGATCCTAGTAATGGCTAAAGTGTTTGGTCTGTTAGAGGTGTATGGAGCTCTGATAGGGTTTAGGGTAGGGTTTTGCTGTTGGATGGGGTGCTTTCTGGGAGACAAGGTGAGGGTCTGTTCCTGTAATTTGGCTAGGCTTACTACTTCCATCATATTTTTAGGTTTGAACATCCTAATCTGTAAGGAAATTTCAGGTTTCAATCCTCCAAGGAAACAACTCACTGCATAAGGTTCTGAGAGATCCACACAATTCATCAACTCATCAAACCTATCCAAATAATCCTGCAGAGATCCAGTTTGTTTGAGATTAATCAGCTCGGACATCGGGTCTTCAAATAGCAGAGTGCCAAATCTGCTATTCAAGGCTCGTATGTACTCTTCCCAGCTCGGAATTTCTCTTGTAAGGCGAGCCTTCATGTATGTCTGGTGCCACTGAAGGGCTCTTCCTTCCAAATGTACCGCTGCTAGCTTCACCTTAGAATTTGAGGGTGTACCATCAACATCAAAAAATTGATCACACTTATACACCCAACTACGCAGATTTGTTCCATCAAACTTAGGAAATTCAACTGAGGAGCACTTAGTGGGCAGCTGATACTCTGTACCCCCTTGAAGATCCTCATGTGTTCCCAGATCTGGAGCTCTTCCACCATCATTATGTGGAGCAAACTGTTGTTGAAACTTAGCCATCATCAAAGACATCATAGCCCGGTTTTCTTCCACATTTTTCGTGTTGGCTTCAGCTATTGCTTGCATCTGTTCCCGCATCATATCCATGTCCTTCCTTAGCTCAGCAAACCGTGTACCATCTGCCATGTTTATCCTTCCCAGAACTATGGCTCTGATACCAATTGAAAGCAACTCAAACTGATATATATATGGAAATAGAAATTAAACGAAAACAAGGTTGAATCGGGAAGCTTAATCACTGAAAAGCTTCGAGAAACAAGATCATCCTACACTCAGCTCTAAACCTAGAAGACTTGACCTAAAAATCAGCTGCCTCTCTTAGCTCAAACTTACCCTATTTATACTACTCTATAATTAGAAAGTGCTAAACAATAAAGATAAAAGTGCTGAAATAATAATAATGAGTAACGTTTCTTCAGCTGCTTCTTCTCTTCTTCTTCTACGCGACCACGTGGCAGGCTGGGACTCGTTACTAATAAAAACGTAAAACTAAATAAAAGCGTGTATTGGAAATGCGTCTTCGAATAGTTGGTAGTAATTCTTCTCTGCAAATATCATATTCTTGATTAGGTATTCTGCATGTCTCCTTCGTCTCCCTCCATTGCATGTTCTTCCTTCTTCTTGATAATTAATTCTACTCTTCAATTTAAGCTGGTAACAGGTTGCAGGACAATAATACATCAACCATGTAACAATTTCGAAATTGAATAACAAATCAATGGCCTAATAAAAGTAGTTTTTGTTAAAATTATCCAAATTTGTGTGTATGGTTACCTTTCTCAATCTTAAAATCGTAACTCGCTTTTTTCTCACGTTTTAGCTAATAATAATGTTAAATAACTAGTTAATTATTGAGTCAAGTTAAATTGACCATGAAAAGATAAAAAAGAAAAATTAAATACATGGTTTTGAAGCCCACATCGGTAAATCCAAAATATTCTCTTCTTTTATTATAAATATGGGGTGATGGCAAATAGGCCCATTAGGGGTGAGCATAAAAACCGAAAAACCGAAAAACCGAACCGAAAACCGAAAAAACCGAGCCGATATACACCGTCCCGACTTAAAACCGCATACACGGTAAATATTTTTTGAAAAACCGAAAAAATCGGTATGTGTATGGAGATTTTTTTTTTTGCCGAACCGATTTACCGAACCGAACCGATTTGGGAATACAAAACGACGTGGTTTGATAGATAGTAAAAATCGGTAAGTTTTTTTGGTAATCAATGTGGCCACATTCAGATACTTAATCTTTTGATGTAGTTGGACTTCTTTGATGGGGCAACAAGTTTATTTTTTTGAAGATGAAATTAATGACATTTAGGTTTATTAGTTGTAATTTCATTCTTTTTATGGCAGTAGGGTTATATTTTTATTTTTATTTTTCTAATAACAGTAAATTTATTTTATTAGTTAATTTTGGATTGTTACTTGTTAATTTTCTCAAAGAAATGTGATACAAGTCCAAATTCACCGTTAATCAAACATCAGTTTTATACCGAACCAATTTGAACCGATAATGAAACCGAAATCGAAAATAAACCGAATTGATACCGATACCGTTTACCGAAAACCGAAAAACCGATTCGTACCGAACCGAAAAAAAACCGACATACACGGTTTTAAAATATGAAAAACCGATATTATCGGTACGTGTTTGGTTTATTGTAAAAACCGAACCGTACCGACCCGTGCACACCCCTAAGGCCCATGACAAGGGCACTTAATTCAACATTTTTGTTTTTCAAATAAACCCACCCCATTCAAACTTATTTGCAAATAAGGAAAATCCCTTTATATATACCAAAATTACCCCCAATTCATTGAAACCTAATTTAACTCCAATTTCATGATTTACACCCCAATTTCATCAATTAACCAATTTTAACCCTAATTCTTATCAATTCCACCCATTATGCTCTAACTTCTTAAATATTACACATTGACCCCGGATTTAAACAAATATATCACATTAACCCCCAAAACTTTTTTTTTTCTGAAAATAAATTTTTTTTCTGAAATATTTTTTTCCGGCCAGATTCCGGCGTTGACCGCCGGAGACCGCCGTTGACTTTTTTTTTTTTTTTTTTTTTTGAATTTTCGTTTTCCTGAAATTTTTTTCCGGCCGGTCAACGGCCGTTGACCGCCGGGTCTCCGGCGTTGACTTTTTTTTTTTTTTTTTTTAATAATTTTTTTTTTCTTAAAAAAAATATTTTAATTAATTTTACTGTCTTGGCTGCTAAATTACTGTCTCCGGCAGCTATTAAACTGTCGGAGACTGTAATCTAACTGTTAATTGACTGTTTTTTTTTTCTTCAAAAATATTTTTAATTAATATTACTCTATTCGTTGCTAAATTACTGTCTCCAGCAGTTATTTAACTGTCGGAGACAGTAATTTAACTCTTAATTTACTTTTTTATTCTTAAAAAAAATATTTTTAATTAATATTACTGTATTCGTTGCTAAATTACTGCCTCCAGCAGTTATTTAACTGTCGGAGACAGTAATTTAACTGTTAATTGACTTTTTTATTCTTAAAAAAAATATTTTTAATTAATATTACTGTATTCGTTGCTAAATTACTGTCTCCAGCAGTTATTTAACTTTCGGAGACAGTAATTTAACTGTTAATTGACTTTTTTATTCTTAAAAAAAATATTTTTAATTAATATTACTGTATTCGTTGCTAAATTACTGTCTCCAGCAGTTATTTAACTGTCGGAGACAGTAATTTAACTGTTAATTGACTTTTTTTTTTTTTTAATTTTTTTCCTTACAAAAAAATTTGTTTTAATTAATATTACTGTCTTGGATGTTAAATTACTGTCTCCAACAGTAATTTAACTGTCTTAGACAATAATATTAATAATATTACTGTTCGGAAAAATAATATTCATAATATTACTGTCCCAAAGCCTGTATTTACGTTAAGGAAGTGCTTGTAAGGCG
>NW_012194827.1:0-58905 GCF_000504015.1 Erythranthe guttata
TATAATATCCATATAAGTATCATATTAGTATACGTAGTAATGAGTATGAGTATTACTATATGTATGAGTATGAGTATAAGTACGGGAATGAGTATGATAACGTGTATGAGTATGTGTATGAATATGAGTACAAGTATGATATAAGTATTAGTATGAGTATGAGTATGAGTATGAGCATAAGCATGAGCATGAGTATGAGTACGAATATTAGTATTAGTATCGTTATTAATATCAATATCAATATTAGTATCGATATAGCTATGAGTATCAATATAAGCATCAATATCAATATAAGTATCAATATGGGTATCAATACTAATATCAATATCTATATTAGTATGAGTATGAATATTAGTATTAGTATAGTGTGTATGTATAAGTATGAATATCAATATGGGTATAAATATGAGTATCAATATCAGTATGATTGAGTATAAGTATTAGTATACATATTAGTATCGGTATCAATATGTCTATGAGTATTAGTATACATATTAGTATGGGTTCAAGTTGGAACGGAATTTCCAATTTTCACCGGTTCCGATCCGAAAAGTTCCTATTTCGGAACAATTTTTTTCATTTTGACTACCGAAATTCCGATTTCCGAATATTTCCGTTTTTTTAGATTGGAATTGGAAATATAAAATAAATTTGAAATTTTCAATTTCCGATCCAATTTAATTCCGGAATTAATTCCGAAATAATCCAATTTTTTTCCGAAAAATACACCTATAAAAAATATATATTATATAATACTTATTTTTCCGAAAAATACAAATGTAAGTTTTGTTTTAGGATTTTGACATAATGAATTGTTGTTAGAAATATTATTGGGTATTATGTTGTGTTTATTTTTATTTATTTTTTTAACTGAATTTAGTAGGTATTAGTTTTACTTTTATCGATGTGTGATGTTCTTATTTTGAAATATTATGAACATTTTAGAAAATCTCGGCTAAGTATGAAATTTTAAAGCTTATGTGATTTCCGATGTTTTTCCGAAATTTTGAAATTTCCGAGCCTTTTGGAATTGGAATGAATTTTTAGATTCCGAAAATTTTGGAATTGGAATTGAAATTGATTTTGTACTTCCGATTTTTTTAGGAAATTTTCCGCAAAGGTTTATTCCGGTCCGATCCATCCGACTTTCACCCCTAAATATTAGTATTCATATGAGTATGAGTATGAGTACGAGTATGAGTATATGATGAGCGTGAGTATAAGCACGATTATGAGTAAGAGTTGGAGTATGAATATGAGTATGATTATTAGTATGATTATTAATATGAGTAAGAGTTTAGCATGCACAATTATACAAATTTAGTATTACTATTAGTATTAGTATTAGTAATAGATAATTATAATTATAATTAATATTAGTATTAGTATTCCTATTTGTTTTAAAATTAGTATTATTAGTATTAGTATTTGATTTAGAATTAGTATTAATTCTTAGTGTAGTATTAATGTTAATATCAGAGGTCACATGGGTAAATATACATCGCAATGTCGAGAGTTATGAATAGATGTGGTATAAAAATATTTTTCAATTTATAATATGTCCATATTTACTAATGTTACGTGCAATATTCTCTACAGAGAAGCCGATGATACATGAATTTTGTTTTAAAGCACCGGATAGGATAATGAGATCAATATTGAATTCTTACAAACTTTTTGTTACTTAAACATGTGCATTTTTTGTATGTTCACATTTATTTGCAATGAGTATAATTTTCTATGAATAATCGAGTACGTTGTTTTTTGTGCAAGGTTAGTCTATGCATACATCTTCATTTGTTATTTATATATATTTATTTTTGTGTAAGTAATGGGTTGAACTTATATATTGAAATTGATGAATAAGAACATGTTATTCTTCCTCTAATGGTAAATTTGACTGTAGTTTTGTGTTATAATGCCCCAACATTTAGATTAATGCGAAATAGTGGTTCATTGATTCGATTGTTCTCTTGAAGTTCTTGAATTTAGTTGTGAGATTTCGACGTGGATGATACTTATAACATAATTATTTTTATATTTATCTAGATTTTTGCTGATAAAATGAAACACATTTTTTTGTTGATCGTCTATTTTTTAATTTATTGTTCTTTTACATTAATGCACTTTGATACGAGAATTGATTCTCGTGCATCGCACGGGTGAGATACTAGTTTTATAAAATATCGGATCCTACAACTATAAATCCCATTTTAATAAAAAAAACACTAAAAAAAAATGTGAGGAATATTTATGATATGTATTTGTATCGAGTGCGTGTAGAGGAAAAAAAATTGGAACAAAAGAAGGTGGAGGATCGAGTGTTGAAAATTACATATAATTATTAACACTGAAAGGTAATTATATATGATAATATGAAGTAGAACATCATATGAAGTAGTTGGATCAAGTGCTGCAAATTATATATAATATTAAAACGGAAACATAATTGGATATGATAATATGAAGTAGTTGGATCGAGTGTTGAAAATCACATTGTTGTGGGAGATTATATAACATGGATTATTGCATAATTTTGGAAATATTTTAAAATTTCAAAATTTGAATTTTAAAATGAGCGCCAATCTAAAATTTTGAAATCATTGATTATATAATGAAATAATTTGATTTGATTTGTAAATAGTTAATCATGGCAATTAATAAATATGTATTAAGTTAATTTGGAAATAATTAATTTTGACTGACAACTAATTGAACCACCTAATCCGAGAAAAGTTAAACCACAATAAAAGACATAATTTATCTTATTTTATGATGCATATAATATGGGAAAAAAATATAGTTATGAAAAAATGTAAAAAAATGTTATTATTTGCTATACACATAATCCGGAACAAAAAATAAAACATAAAGTTGATTTGAATGAATCCATTATATATATATATATATATATATATATATATATATATATATATATATATATATATAATATTATTGTTTTAGTTTTTTGAAAGAGAAAGAAATACTCATATGGAAATTTTTTCTATTGCCAAAAAATAATATTATATATTTTTCAGAAAAAAGAAAGAATAATTTTTATTGTACATTATTGTATTTTATTAATATATGATTATATTTTATGAAATGAAATAATGAAATAATAAAAATATTTATATGTTGTATTTTAAACAAATATAATTTATTGAATGCATATCCCGATATTCCATAATTACGAAAATTAAAAAATATATATATTTTATTATTAAAATTAGTCGATTATTACAATGAAAAAAATTCCTAAAATTTATTTGAATATTCATAAAAAATGGACGTTCAAACGAATATATATGAATATTCTTAACATTAATGTAGTAATTTATTCAAAAAAAAAAAAAGATTGAAACATAAAACAGAAAATTATAATGAATGTAAAATATGTAAACTATAAGAAAATAATATAAAACCAAAATTGCATTAATGAAGCAAAAGTACAGAAATTGTTTGTCTTTATTATTTACAAAAAAAAAAAAAAAAAACATTCAAATGATGATACATGCCAATTGTGGTAAAACTTGTACATACAACAATATTGTCCAATCCTCTTTTCAAAACCAAAGAAAAATAAAAAAATCTATGATTTCCACGTTTCCACATGCACACATGATTCAATGTCAATTTCTCTCATTTTTGTTTGACAAAACAATTATCGATTTTTGGATAATGATAAATATATAAGTCAATCAAATTAAAAAACTAAATACAAATTTTTACATAAAAAAATAAATAAATGAAATTACAAAAAATATATGCACATCGTAACAATGTAACACATAGGACATAAGTTGGATTTGTAAACAACATCTGCAAGAAATACATAAACAAAAAGTATTAGCATAGTTCTTGAGTTAAATAAAAATATGAAACGGATTTAAACCATCTAAAATAAATTATAATACGATAAATGCATGAAATCAATTGAAAAAAATTACAAAAAAAAAAAAAAAAACAAAACGAGAAAACGAAAAAAAAAAAAAAAAAAACAACTCGAATGAAATGGGTGAAGAAGAATAGTGTAGGGTGAAGTAAATAGATGGATGTTTATATAGTTTTGATAGGTATATAGTAATTAGGAAATTTTTTGAATTCAAATTTCAAATTTCATATATTATGGTACCCTCCATAATATATTTTCTTTATCAATTCCATCCATTATACTCTAACTTCCTTAATATTACACATTATCTCCGGATTTAAACAAATATATCACATTAACCCCCATTTTAATAATTTTTGGAATTTTGTTTTTAGAAAATAATCTTTTTTTTCTAAAATTTTTTATTCCGGCCAGTTTCCGGCGTTGACCGGGCGGGCGGTTCTCCGGCATTGACTTTTTTTTTTTTGAAATTTTTTTTTGATTATTTTTTTCCGGCTAGTCAACCGTAGTTGACTGCCGCTCTCCGGCGTTGACTTTGTTTTTTATTCTTTTTTATGAATTTTTTTTCTTAGAAAAAAATATTTTAATTAATATTACTGTCTTGGCTGCAAAATTACCGTCTCAGACAGTAATCAGTAATATTACAGTTTCGGACAGTAATATTATAAATATTATTTTCCCAAACTATAATATTACTAATATTATTGTCCCAAACAGTGATATTATTGCATGAGACAGTAATATTATGGTCGGAGACAGTAATATTACAGTTGATGACAACAATAATGCAGGCCGAGACGATAAAATTATTTAATACAGTAATATTACTATCTCAAACAGTTAAATTATTGTTGGAACAATAATTTTGAGCCAAGACAGTAATATTAATTAAAATAATTTTTTGTAACAAAAAAAAAAATAAAAAAAAAATCAATTAACAGTTAAATTAATGTCTCCAACAGTTAAATTACTGCTGGAGACAGTAATTTAGCAGCCAAGACAGTAATATTAATTAATATATTTTTTTTAAGAAAAAAATGGTCAACTAACAGTTAAATTACTCTCTCGGACAGTTAAATAACTGCTGGAGACAATAATTTAGCAGCCAATACACTAATATTAATTAACATATTTTTTTTAAGAAAAAAAATCAAAACAAAAAAGTCAACGTTGGAGACCCTGCGGTCGACCTACCGAAAAAAAAATTCAGACACAAAAAAATTTCAAAAAAAAAAGAGTCAACGCCGGGGACCGTGGGTCTCCGGTGGTGGCGGGTCAAAATTGAAATTATGGTAAAAAAAATTGGTTAATTGGTGAAATTGAGCTAAATTGGGGTTTAAATTATGAAATTGGAGTTGAATTGGTTTTTTTTTTGTTGTCAAAAATAGACTTTTTAGTTGTCGGTGTGACAATTAGTAAGTCCAGGTATGATCGTGGAATTTTTTTTTATTTGAGGTTAGGGGCAAATTGTAGTTAACCCTACTTTTAATTCTCTGGTTTAACTATGTAAAGTTAATAAAGTAATTTTACATGAAGTACGATGGAGTACGACCTGTGTACGACTTATTTTTCCTAGGTTCGTACTTTAATTTATAAATTCAGAGGTTCGTACTGGATCGTACTAGTTCGTACATTAAAATCAACGACTATAAATTTTTACTAAATATTTTCTACGCATCAGATTAAATCATTTGGGTCCGAGTAGTACAACCCCTCTCGAACCCTAGACAACCCCAACTAAGTTATAAATGGTTACAATGGGTTTACATGTTTCATTTTTTATTTTTTATTTTAAAGATGAATAAAAACGAAATATAATCAAAATAACTATTAAATAACTACTTTTAATTAATCAAAATAGTTTAGCATTACCTATTTTGAAGGGGATTGGAATATAATATGAGTATAATTCTCTAATCGATGCATGGAGTCTTTAAATCTCGGGATAATTTGTTGGACACCCTCATTTTTGGAACTTATATGGATGGTGATCCATTTTGTTAGTTGATTATATCTGTAGGTCTCTTGACTAAAATTTTAATATAGATTCAATTATATTGTTACTCTACTGACATATTTATCCTCAATTAATATTTATATTAAGAAAATTAATTATGGATAATGTAAACAAAATCTCACGTTTCATTCCATCTCTCTTCCAATTCTCCTATCTCTCACGCCTCTCTCTTCGCTAATTTACCACTCTCTCTCCTCTCTCCCATGTCGCTCTCTCTCTTCCTTTTTTCCCCCCTTTTTCTCTTTTAGCCTCACGGCTCTCTCCCCCTAAGTTGTTGTTAGAGTAGGTGACCAACAAGCCAACTTGTGGTTGTGGTCTTTCGTATTTATTATTGTAATAAACGAACCTTTATTCGTATTAATGATAAAACACATTGGCATTCTATATCTTTGTCCCTTTGTCACAAGCATAGATATAGTCCTTACAGTTATTACAAGTACTAGTAATTGATCGTTAGGATCGTGAGATATTTACTTAAGTATTATAACTGTTAAACCTGTTCCTAGTCGAAGGGTTACGCCACTAATGAGGATATCGGCCTTTCCCATTAAGACTAGCACTTAGTGTATGTGTACTGCATCTCATCAGTAAACGGTATTGTGATATCGGCATGCACAAGTGGGTGCTCGTAAGTTGACGAGTTCACTGAACTCCCTCACCCTAGAAATCTCTAAGTGGTTCCCAATAATCGAGTAGAGATATCTATGGTATAGTTGTACACCATTAGTCCTTATGACCTAGACATCACCGTGACTTCACTAGAGGACCAGCTGTATCGTGACCTGTCCCTGAGTTCCACCGAGGATCATCCCAAGGGCCAGTGTTCGTGCAGTCCGAAATCTAGTGGGAGGTCTGTGCATTGTAGTCGGGGATTCGATCGCTAGAATAGTCTTGGATGTCCTGTGTGTTCTGAAAGTTTGTAATCATTCTAAGTCTCTGGCCAGAGCTGACTAAGTGATGATTAGAGGATTCGATTCTCTAAGTCATGCACGTAACGATTACAACACTTAGAACGATCGCACCGTCATCGAACATATAAAGAGGTCTCGATGAACCAATGCCTCTAGTTCGATCGGGACATATGAATCGAAGGGACCGTACTGTACGTTAACTATATCTGAAGGTTCTTGCAGGCACTTCATTTGTATCTAGGGAATCATGACGCGTAGTTGCTAGACGCCAATCTTGATTCGTTGGGTGATTGAGATGAAACGAGCTTCATCTTAATCGTAACTCTAAGGGACGAGTTTTGACCACAAAGAGTTGTGGGCCCACGGCTAGCTTACACCTGAACCATCGAGGGTCACACTGCTCGTGCACATGAGATCTTTGAATAAACGGTCAGAGATAAAATAGTTTATCTTTGCATAATTGGAAGCCAATATGATTGAGTCCAACATTCGTAATTTGGAATTATGGATGAGAATAAGAAAAGGAAAAGAATAAGCGAACGTGTTAGTGAACTTTCTAAATCGGGAAGTTTCCAAATTTAGAAAGTCCACTGAACTAGGGTTTCCACTTTTGGAAAGTTGGAAAATAAGAGATGGCACTCGTAATGACGAGAAAATTATAATGACTCGGAAAATGTAATCGTTACAATTTTTCGATCATTGAATTGAGAGATACGAGCGAGTAAAGAAACTAACGAGCTTAAGCTGTTGGGCCCAGTCCAACTTAAGCCCGCTAGGGTTTTGTGCAAGGGACTATAAATACATGATTTATAGCCCTAGCACAAATAACACAAACCCTAACCCTAAGCGGCCGACCTCTCTCTCTCTCGCCCCTCTCCCGCGCGGCCACCACCGCACCACGGTCGCCGCTCCGTCGCCGGAAAACGGCCGTTCGTCGGCCGTTCCTTGTTCGGTATTCTTTCTCCTTTATTTTTCTTTCCGTTTTATTCTAACTACTTCGTGTCTAGTGCCACGATTTAGTAGATCGAAGTATACGAGGTGAAATCCGAGAGGAGGAAGACCGTAGATTGAAGAATCGAGGAGCAACGCACGAGCCGAAGCCGCACGCTGCCCCACGCGCCGCCCCGGAAGACCGCGCGTGTTCTACACGCGCCGCCGTGAGCTGCCACATCGCCGCTGCTGCTGCTCCATTGCTGCCCCGATTCTACGGATTGGTTTCCGTAGTAATCACGACGTATTGTTCGCCCCTACCTCACGCGTCAAGAGGTAAATATACGAAACCCTAGTTTCGTTTAGGGTTTAATTTAAACTATGATTTCATGCTTGTGTTTGTATGATTTTATGTGATTATGTGTAATCGATTAAATTGTTGCGAGCATGTTATTCGGTTTAAATTGCGAGCATGATAATTGATTTAAATATGGTTAAATTTATTAGCATGTATGTTGTTTTTAATTTCGCTGGAAGCGCAAAGGTACGCAATTAATTGATTTAATTCGTCGGGCATGTTCTTGTGTGATTTAAACTTGTTTAATTCGCATAAAATTTTTGTTTTCCGCTGCGTATGCGTGCCCGAAACCCAACAGTTGTATCAACAAAATGCTAGTTGCAATAGCAAAATGCAAAATACAATTTAGCAACATACAAACTGCAATTTGTAGCAGCAAAAATAAATAGCAAAATAAATTGAATATGGAACCACCTAGTAAATGTCGAAAATATTTTTTTACAAATTAAATGTCTTTCCACAACAACAAAATATGGAACTAATGATAATTTGCTCAAACATCAGTACTCCAAGTTTATTTTTCCTCGAACAATATAAATAGGTTTAAAAGATAAAATATGAAATAAAGATGATATAACAAACCAACAAACTAATTTTTTTTATGAATAAATCATTACATTAAACACAAAATATTGTAAGATACAAATAAATACATACAAGCAGTGTTGCAAGATTGTCGACGAACAGACTACAATCTACCATAAATGACTCTGGGTGGGTTGATGTCATAACAAACATAATCTTGACCCCCACCTGAATTCACAACTTTATAAGATGTATTTTTTTGTACCATCTAGATCCTCAACATATTTAACCCATACGGCCATGGAACAAAATCCTCACTGGTAGTGAAAATAAAATTAACCATAAGATGTAGTATGATGATCCTTGCCACATCTTCGATATCTGAATCTCTGTCTTCACTAATCAACCTAATCATGGTTCTTTTAGTTCTACATTGTTCGGCTGCTTTACATTGCGTAATTGCCTAGCGACCAGACCACCGGTCGGTTTACATGAATTGCATATAATAAAATGAAAGGTGTATCTGGAAACAAGTGTAAAATGTAATAGCAAGTGCAAATTGTAATTTCAAACAACAATATACATTTTTAAAAGGGGCAATTTGCTATAGGTCCCTCTATATTATAATTTACGTGTGTAAATCCAAGTCAAAATTTAATGTTTTAATAAATTAATAATATTTATTCTGGCAAAAATACCCTTAATTAAATCAAATCAAATCCCCAAAAATCTCTCTATCAAAAAAAATTCCCAAATATCTCTCTTCCAAATATTAACTAAAACAAATATAAAAAAAAATATACAATTTATGTTACAAACTTATACTCTTAAAACGCCACTACAGCCCCACCACCGCCTATTTCCGGGAACTGCGACGCCTATGAAAAATTAGATTTTATATTATTCAATTGCAAACAACAAAATACCTATGATTTCACCAAATGAAAACAACAAACTGAAAAAAAAAAATCCATAATTTGTATTACTGAATTACAAACAAAAAATTACATATGAATTTGCTAAATGCAAACAGCAAACTGAAGAAAAACATCCAGCAAAACTTGCATTATTGAATTGCATGCAATAAACTACCTATGACTTGGCCAAATGCAAACAGCAAACTGAAAAAAAAATAAAAAAAATCAGCATCATTAAAAACATCAACCAAAAAATTGTTTATGGAACAATTTGCAAACAACAAAAACATTAAACAAAATGTTTGTAAAATGTAACTTAAGACATACCTTGCAAATTGCAAACCAAAAGAATCGAATCTTAACATCAAATGCAATTTTTCAGACAACAAACAAAGTTAAACCAACCTGCAAGCGAAAATTGCCAACAACAAAAACGATGCGAAGGTTCTACATACGGGAGACACAATATGAATTTTGGCTATGATTTTGGATTTCTGAATTTTTGTTGTCTTCTTTAATTCTTCCACCAAGAAATCATCTCATAATCTAAAAAAATCCCTATTTATTTCCTTCTCTATAATATTTCTTTATCAAAAAAAGTAAAGAAAAAGAAAAGAAAAAAAAAACAGAGAAGCTCGAGAGAGGGAGAAAGGCGTGAGACACAGAGGAGAGAAAGAGATGAGAGATTAAAGATAGGGTGAGAGAAATGTGAGATTAGAGAGAGAAGATGTATGAGATTTGTTTTCTTATTAATTGAGGGTAATTATGTCAATACACTAATTATTTTATTTTATTTATATTATTTTTTTGAGTCAAAGGACCTATGCCTATATTCATCTAGCAACTAGGATATGTACCTATATAAGTCCAAAATAAGGGGTGTCTAGCAAATTTTCCCTTTTTAAAATCACAACATAACTAACATTACAATAGCAGGTTTACAAAATTGATATGCCACCAAAGTGTAATGAAATGTACAATATACAATACAACATCTAGTGCAAAATACACAATAAATAGCAAAGTGCAAAATACACATAAAACGGCAAAATAAAAAACCAACAAAAAAAGACCTTTGGAGAAAACAAAATTATTACCTAGGGTCGTAGACTCATATATAGCAAATTACCTGTACGTTTTCGATTTCGCACCATCTTCTCGTTTATGTTTTCTTTTGTGGTGGTTTGCAGACCTACAGAATATGCATCGATCTCGCACCATCGGTTTTTTTTTTTAGAGTTTGGGTTGAATGAAATGGGGAAGAATTTTGCATGTTTCAATTTGACGAAATTATATTTTTTCCTTTTGTGGTGATTTGCAGAATTACAAACTTTCCATCGATCTGAGAATTAAGGGGATAGGGTAACAACGTATATATATATATATATATATATATATATATATATATATATATATATATATATATATATATATATATATACACCAACCATCATTAGGGGAAGGGGGACTCGAACCCTGGATCTTTACCCTATTGGTAACGCTAGGTACCAACTCTCCTAAGATGGCAAAAGTTTTCAAAGGAGAAGATGGTTCCATGCCCATGGACAAGATATCCGAGTTGCCGAAAGAGATCTTACAGCAAATTCTATACTTCCTCTCTCAAAAAGAGATTGTCCGAACATCAATCTTGTCAAATCATGGCGTTACAATTGGTGTACTCGCCCCAATCTCAATTTTCAGACGCCACCTTCAGAGGTAAAAAGGGAAAATTTCGGTCGTTTGTGGACAAGACTTTAGAGCTTATTGTGATCAGAAGACGGGCATAGTGGAGTTTCACCTTTGTATATCGTTAGATAAGTATGATGAATCGGTTCGGCTTCTTGAAAAATGGGTTCCGTTACTCACAATTATGGGTGTGAAGGATTTTTGTCTTTCTATTCGTACGAATGATCCGGCGGTGCATGTTAAACTGCCCATTGTAGTATTCAGAGACGAATCGCTCCAAGATTTGTATGTGGATAGATTCGTGTTGGACCAAAAGACCATTCAAAGGATAGTACTCTCTAAGCATCTCAAAAAACTTCGTCTCCAACCAGTCCGCATTGAGGACGACACTTCGATAATTTATTCAGCGTGTCTTGAACCCATCATAATTACTTGCACCAATTTTTCTTTTCACAAAGGTGCGGATTTTAGCAATCTCAAAGAATTGTGGAAGAGAGAGGGAGGAGGGGAGAGGGAAGAGGTGTTCTGGAATTAGGGCGTGCAGAAGGGGATTATAATTTAGTTTTGCGACGTTTATAAGTTTTCGTCGCAGGACCAATTTTTCTAGTTGCGACGTTTTCTTATATTTTAGTCGCCACATCAAATTTATGGAAATAAAATAGCCGCTAACATTGCTACGTTAGGTAAATTCGTCACAGTAGTCGAATCAAAATTGCGACATTACTTAATTAATAGTCGCAACAAAAATTTTTGTGGAAAAAAAATGCCGCTTATATTGCGACGTTTTCTTCCATTGTATTATTTTAGTCACAAATAAATTTAGAATAATTAAATTGCAAAATCATTGCGACGCAACAGTATCAAAATGTCGCCAATTTTCCAATCATATTGCGATGCTTTTTTTAATACGTCGCAAATATTATTAATTAAAAAAAAATTACAAATATTTTTTTTCTGTTGCGACCAAAATTTGTAATAATGTCGCATCCGTGCGACGTATATGACAGATTCGTCGCCTTTTCTTCAGGGATCTTTTCGTTATCAAGTTTGCAATGATTTCGGCGACGTAATTCGAAATTGCCACAATATTTACTCAAAATTTTACATACAATTTCCGTCGCAAAAAATAAAAAAAAAACGTCGTCTGAAATGAAATTTGGCCTAGTGTGCTAGAAAATAAAATTTTCAAATAACTTGATAATAGAATAGCTGAAGAAATTTGCTTTCCTTTTTTTTGATTTTTGTGAAATAGTTTTTTTGTGATAAACATATAACCGTAAAATATGTTGATGAGATGTATTTTTTTTTTCACTTTATAATTTTAAAAGAATTGATGAGTGTAAAAAAATTAATTTGACGTTTGCCATCCTAAAAACATACAATTAAATATTATGGTAAAATTCATTTTGCACCCCTGTATTATGCAAAATGTATCATTTACCCTTGATGTATAAGAAACATCAAACACTCCCCTGTCATTAATATTTTACTAATTCCGTTAGTCAAACTCTTTGACCGACTGTGGCAAAGAGGTTTTTCCTTTTTTTTGACGAAAATACCCCAAAAATCTCTAGGCTTAGTTTTGAGCATTTTTCATAAAAACATTCACTCTTTTCGGCCTTTTTTCGCTTTATTCAATAATTTTAAATTATTTTCAAACCTTTTTGTGTTGTTTCTACATAAATAAATGAAAAATATCGGATCAATAGAAATGAAGTTTTACAAATTATGAATGTAAAACGCCACAAAAAAGAAAACTGAAAATCCCTAGAATCTAAAAAAAACTCTAAAATTGAAATAAAAACCTAATTTGAAAGAATTGCAAATTTAAAACAAAGCTTTTCATATTATACCTTCTGTGAGAAATAAAAGAAAATATCTGAAATTGTGTAAAGTCAAAATTCGTGAAAAGTTACACTGTAAGGGGTTGGTGTAAGACGGAAACAAATATGAGTGATTATTCGGTAATTACGAATATGTGTAGGTGATTTTTGTAATTTAATCTAAGTTTAGGGGGCTTTTCGTAATTTACCCTTATTATTAGTAGTATTTGCTATTGGTAGGATGCAACTCTTGAAGGAAAAATGTTGGCCTACAAAACTGTAGGTATGAATAATGATTCTTCTCCACTTCTTCTATCTCCACTTTCATACAAATCATCTTCAAAAATTGAAACAGGAGCAATTCATTTCTTCATTCTGCAACAAATTAAAGGATGGCAGAAATGGGTTCTTCCTCACGTGACACTCTGCTCCAACTCTTTGATGAGGTAATTGAATGAGAAGAAGACGAGCCAATCAAATGGCTGTTTTAACTGGACACCGAATCACCTATCAGCTGTTCGACGTTATGTCTCAAAGACGAGACTCAAAATCACCTCGGACATAACCTGGCTGCCCTCAGCAGAACTGCTTAGGAAGTCGAAAGACCCGAAAATGCTGGCCTACTTCACTCAAGAGCTTCGAACATTCTTCACGGTGGTGCCGACGCTAGGCCAGCTATTTCACAAAGACACCACCCTCAAGAAAAACGAGCTGATTGCAGCTTTCAACTACTGCAACCACAAAACAGATTTTGTTCTCGCCTTTGAGGATCGAATTCACAGTCTTGAGAACATTACTGCATGCATTCATTTTTCTTCTCGGCCGGATTCTTGATCGGCTCTTTCTTGCTCGGAGATGCCCCTCTCTGGTATTTCTCCATCAGGATCCCTCATGTCATCCACAAGATTAAGCTTATCGGGACTGAGCTCCAAGAAATCAAAAACAATGGAGAAGCTAACTTAGGAGGAGTCACAAAGAGTTTTGGTGCACAGCTGTATTTTGATGATGTGGCAGTGGGTTTCGATGACAACGCAGCATATATTCTGGAACAACTCGTAGGAGGAAGTGAGAAGCTGCAGATAACCTCCATCTTTGGAATGCCTGGACTAGGTAAGACTACATTTGCAAATTAAAGAAACTATTCGCTCATCCTTTAGTTTACTGCTGGTTCGATAGATGCTCATGGAGTGTGGTCTCCCAAACATATCACAGGCGAGATCTGCTGACCGATATTCTGATTGGCTTATCGATTGAGCTCGACCAAAATAGGATGTTGAATATGGACGAAGAGAGTTTAGTGGAACAGATCTACAAAACTTTAAAAGGAAGAAGATACTTAATTATAATGGATGATATATGGGATTCGAATGCATGGTACGATGTTTTCTGGATGATGGAAATGGAAGCCGAATTTTGTTAACAACTTGGAATAGAGACGTGGGCCCACCTGGCACCGTAATTCATGAGCTTCCATTTTTGTCGGACGAGCAATGTCGGGAGTTACTAGAGAAGACGGTATTCGGTAATAAGCCGTGCCCTATATATGAATTTGCAACGGATTGCTAAGGAAATCGCTGTTAATTGCTGTGGACTTCCTCTTGTGGTTGTTGTTATATCCGTTATTCTTTCAACTATGGAGAAGGAAGAGAATGCGTGGAGGGAAGTAGGGCAAAATGTAGCGTCGTACATTTCTTTAGGCGGAAACAACTTTACCATGCAAATATTGGAGTTCAGTTACGAGAATCTTCCGGAACGTTTGAAGCCGTGCTTTCTTTATCTCGGTGTGTTTCCGGAAGATAAAGAAATTTCATTTCGCAAAGTTGACGAGGCTTTGGATTGCCCAAGGGTTTATAGACAAGCATCATAAGAATAATAGTGCAGAGGATTTAGCAGAAGAGTATTTAATGGAACTAATAGATAGAAGCCTAGTCATTGTTTCCGAAAGACGACCGTACGGTGGAGTCAAATCTTGCACTGTTCATGATCTGCTGTGCGAGTTGTGCTTGAGAAAAGGCGAAGAAGAAAACTTCTTAAGATTGGTGGTGGAAGAGTAAGTTTTACTCTCTTTTAATTATCTATTTTGCTGCTTCAAAGTTTTGTGTTTTAATTATTGTCTTTTTCCAGTGACTATTCAATATACGAGAGAGGGCAGCACGTACAATCGCTCGGATCTTCGATAGCTCCATTTGGCCAACACGTTCGATCATTCCACGGGAAGGTTGCGGAGCCGCCGTTCTACGTTGTCAGCATGACATCACTTAGGGTTATGGGTTTCAACTCGTGATTTATTCGGAATCGAGTTTCGTGATTTATTTGGAATCGAGTTTGTGTTTCAATCGAGATACTTGGTAATCAACGATTTTCCACCATCAATAGGCAGCCTCGTGAACCTAGAATATCTACTCGTTCTGACATGCCACACACAAGTTATCACCTCGAAAATAATGAGAATGACAAAGTTGAGATACGTCCACATAACCCACCAAGCGAAATACGACGAAAGCTGCTATAGTGACATATCCCACACAAACAACATACAATCACTTTCAAACATTGTGCTTTACAAACCGAGGGATAGAGAGATGCTGAAGCGTTCGCCACATATTCGCAAACTCAAGTGCGAATGCAAACCGTGGCACGGTGAAGACGGTGTTTATCAATATCTGGACCTACGATTTCTCAGCCAGCTGGAGTCGGTTAGCATGCCCACGTTTTACGGGCCCCACAGGGCTGAGGTCAGCTTTCCGGCGACCGTCAAGACGCTTGTCTAGTCTGCTGTACGGATTGAAGAGGAGAAACGTGACATGGGGAATGAAGATCTTAGACTGGTATCTTCTTAATTCTGATTTTCTTTTTAGTTTGTGTTATTGGTTTGCACTTTGCTAAGTCCCTTTACTCCTAAATTAAAATATATAACTAATCAATGGCAGATTTTCATTCGATAGTGTAGTTTGAAGCTCAACTACTTGTGGTGCATTAATTTGTGATCCGTAGTGGTAGTCAATGGCCCAAGGAAACTTGGATTTGAATTTGAAAGTTGAATCTTGAAATTCGTTCACCATTTTTAGTTTGATTAACATTTTTAGTTTGATTGATTCATGTGATTTGACTATGACTAGCAACCACCACGTGTGTTGCATGTAATAATTTATGATTTTATTTATTATACAAATTTATAATTAAAAAAATAAAGATAAGACATGATATTTAAAAATAAATTAAAATTAAATAAATCATGTAAGTACAAAAATTATTGTTTTGATTATAGCTGGGCATGGGTTCGGTAGGGTAATTATCGACAAATTACCTACCTGATCCGAATACCCAATTAAAAAAAAAAATTGAAAATCATAACTAGAAGATATTATTAGTACCCAAACACCCAATCAATATGGGTCGGATAATGGTTGTGATACGATATATATTTAATATATCGTATATTTATTCATTAGTTATTATTTAATTATTTAATATATATTATTTAAGTATTAATTTAGTTAGAGCCGTAGGTTTAATGATTATAGGATAGATATTAAGTATTTTATTAGTTTAGGTAATTATCTTTCCTAGTTAGATTATGATTCTAGGGTTTTATTCTCTTTAAATAGTCGTCTTGTGCTAGGGTTTTATTATGAAGAGAAATAATAAAGAAGAGTTTTCTTACGTTTCGTAAAGAAATCTTATGATACACAAGAGATCGTATCAATTGGTATCAAAGCGAAGTTGCGATAACACCAACGCTTCGTTAGCAAAGCAGAGATTATATCAAAGCTAAGCTGGAGCAAAGTTGAGATCACATCAAAACTTTGTGAAAATCATGATGTCCGAAACAAGACGGTTAGAGCGATTGGAGAAATCCGTAGAGAGATTACGGATTGATTTTCAGAAATTGCTCGAACAAAGTCACAGACGACGTCAACACCAACACAAAAGTCGAAGGGACCGCCGCCCATTACCGCCAACGCCACCGCCGCTGCCGCTGCCGAGTCTATCGCCGGAGGAAGAGGAAGAGGACGACGATGAATTTTTCAAAGAGCCACCGCCGCCGCCGCTGCAGAGCCTATCGCCGGAAGAAGAGGAAGAGTACGACGATGACTTTTTCGAAGAACTCCAATTTTTTGTGAGTTCGCCAGAAGAAGAGGAATCAGATTCAACTGAGATGAAGTGGGACGAAGAGCCGAAAGAAGAAGAATCGGAGTCAACCGAGATAAAGTGGGACGAAGACGAGAAATTAACCAGAGAGGAGAGCGAAGAGTTACTATGGATATTGGGAGATTTCCATGGTGTTCAAAAGAAAGGAGAAGAAGAAACCGATGGTCAGTTTGGAGGAGACAAAATCTACAAAGACGATTGAAAAAGTTTATGTATCGGGAAAAAGATTGAATATTTTCGCTAAAGTAGCCTTTGGAATTTCGATGGATCAGCATGAACAATGTATTAAAAAGCTCGGTCGTTCATCGTGTTTTTCGGAGTCAATCGTGAAGCAAGTCAATGAAGTCAAACATAGGTGGAAACGCAAAGGAGAGGGATCAAATTGACTCGAACCTTGAGGACAAGGTTCATTTCAAGAGGGGTGGTTTGATACGATATATATTTAATATATCGTATATTTATTCATTAGTTATTATTTAATTATTTAATATATATTATTTAAGTATTAATTTAGTTAGAGCCGTAGGTTTAATGATTATAGGATAGATATTAAGTATTTTATTAGTTTAGGTAATTATCTTTCCTAGTTAGATTAGGATTCTAGGGTTTTATTCTCTTTAAATAGTCGTCTTGTGCTAGGGTTTTATTATGAAGAGAAATAATAAAAAAGAGTTTTCTTACGTTTCGTAAAGAAATCTTATGATACACAAGAGATCGTATCAGGTTGACAACCGACTTTGTCAGATAAATAATGAGTTAGTTGTCAATATTATTATTTATTGATTTTTTTTTATTTTACAATAATAAATTTTATTAAAAAGTGTTTTCAAAAGATATTCAAAATTTTGGGAAAACAAATGTTCAAAATATCTTAATTTTAAAGTTAAGAGTTTTTTTATTAAACTTCTATATTAAGTAAATTTATGGTTTTATCTATCCTACACCCGGTGAAAGTTACATCGTGTGATTTTTTACCGTTGATCTACACATATCAATGTGGGTGTGTGTGTTTGTGTGTATATGAATGGTAAAGATCTACCCAGTGTATTTCACCCGGTGTACGATCTCAAAAGCCGTAAATATATAGTGAAGAATATGATATATAAGAATTATAAAATAAAAATAGTACATAAAGGTTTACAAATTTGTGTTTTGATTTTTTTTTGTTTCGACTTCTTTTATATATTATTTTAACATTATGAAAAATAAGAATATCAATTAAATATTTCTAATAAATTTTTACTTTTAAAAAATTCGGTTGACCGATATTACCCAAAACCGCTTTATTTGAGTTAACTGAAAATCATCGACCCACCCATTTATATATGGGTCGATTAAAATTACCGGCCGAACTATATGGGTCTGTTAATTACCTGTTATCGGCCAACAGAAGTGGGTCGAAAGTGAGTCAGTCGACCGATGAAATCGACCCATGCACAACCCTAGTTCTGATTATGTCTTGTGCCTGAGTCATAACTGTTATCTATCTTCAGTTTGACCAAGGAGAAGGAGGAGGAGGAGGAGGAGAAAGGAGAATGAGAAGGAGGAGAAGGAGAAGGAGAAGGAGAATGAGAAAGAGAAAAAAGAGAAGGAGAAGAAGAAGGAGAAGGAGAAGAATGAGGAGAAGAAGAAGAAGAAGAAGAAGAAGAAGAAGAAGAAGAAGAAGAAGAAGAAGAAGAAGAAGAAGAAGAAGTCACCGCTTGTTCTTAAAAAAACTGTCGATGAGTCCATAACTGGAAAATCAGATAATCAATGTAGGCAAATAGCCTTTGCCTTGTCATATTAATGAATACATCAGCCCTCTCATCAACCAAATTCTTTTCATTACGTCTCCTTACAATAGATCCCATAAATTAACTGCAAAGAAACAGACAACTACTGCAAGTATCATAATATGAGGAAAATGATCGCATAAATTAGATCCAGTGCAAAATTAACAAACAGTAAAGAAGAATATGTTAAAAAAGTTCACTAAGAACACAATAAATAGTGTTAAAACGCTGAAAAAGGATTTCATTAAATCACTTTGATGATATATGGATCACCTTGATAGATTTGACGGGAACACGATGTTAGAGTAGGTGACCAAAGAGCCAACTAATTGTTGTGTTTTCTCACGCTACTCACAAATAATCCATTTTGTAATAATGATAAAAACCCTCTTTGGCATTCTATATCTTTGTCCCTTGCATAAGCATAGATACAGTCCTTACAGTTACTTTTACTATAAATCGATCTAGTAGAATCGTGAGATTATTTATTCAAGTATAATAACTGTTAAACGTGGTTCCTAGTCAACGGGTTACGCTACTAATGAGGATATCGGCCTTTCCCATTCGAGACTAGCACTTAGTGTATGTGTACTGTGTCTCATTAGTCAACGGTGTTGTAACATCGGCATACATAAGTGGGTGCTCATAAGTTGATGAGTTCACTGAACTCCCTCAATCTAGAGATCTATAAGTGGTTCCCAATAATCGAGTAGAGGTTCCTATGATATAGTTGTACACCATTAATCCTTAAGACCCAGACATCACCTTGACTTCACTAGAGGACCAGCTGTATCGTGACCTATCCCTGAGTTCCACCGAGGACTGCCCCAAGGGCCAGTGTTCGTGCAGTCCGAAATCTAGTGGGAGGTCTGTGCATTATAGTAGGGGATTTGATCGCTTGATCAGTCATGAATATCCTGTGTGTTCTTGCGATTTATAATCCATGAAGTCTGTGGCCACAGCTGAAAGTGTCGTGATTAGAGAAATGTGTTTCTCCAAGTCAAACACGAACAAATTATATTATCAAGAACGTCCACACAGTTATTGAACTCATAAAGAGGTCTCGACGAACCAATGCCTCTAGTTCAATTGGGATATATGTATCGAAGGGATCGTACTGTACGTTAACTATATCACACGGTTCTTGTAGGCACTTCATTTTTATCTAGCGAATCATGACGCGTAGTTGCTAGACACCAATCTTGATTCGTTGGGTAGTTTAGTTGAAACTACCTTCAACTTAATTGTAACTCTAGGGACGAGTTTAAACCACAATGGGTTGTGGGCCCACGGCTAGCTTACACCTGAACCATCGAGGGTCACACTGCTCGTGTACATGAGATCCTTAATGCAACGAGCTAAGATTAATGAGTTAATCTTAGTGTAATTGGAAGTCAATATGATTGAGTCGAACATTCGTAATTGTTAATGACGGATGAGAATAAGTAGAGGAAAAGAATCCGACGAAAATTTAGTGAACTTTCTATATTGTGAAGTTTCTCGATTTGGCAAGTCCTAAATTAGGGTTTCCGATTTCGGAAATTGGTAAACTGCAAAGTGGTACTTGTATCCACGATAATTTGTGCTCGTTGTCAAAATATAATTGTTATATTTTTGGGAGCATTCGTTTGTTAGAAACGAGCTGAGAAAGAGAGTGGACTTAAGCTGTTGGGCCTAGCCCAACGTAAGGCCTGTTAGGGTTTTCAAAAGGAGCATATAAATAGGATTTATATGTCTTGTGAAACACACAACACAAGCTTGAAACCCTAGCCACTCTCCCTCCATCAGCCGTCCACCTTGCAGCCAAAACTCTACCTCCGCCACTGGCCGCCGCGCCGCTGCCTGTCCTCGCCGCATCGGCATCTTTCTTTTCCCTTCGTTCTTCTTCGTTGTACTTAGCCTATCACGTATCTAGTGCTGCGTGGATAGTGGATTGAATATATGATATGAAACCTAAGAGGAAGAATATTATTCTGCCGCCAACGCTGCCACCAGGTTCGTCTCCACGCGCCCTCACGCGCCGCCACAAGCCGGTGGTGCGAGAAGACAATTCTGAAACACAGCTTTCGGATTTTCTGCGCAGTCCAGCGAGAAAATTCTCCATAAACAAACGGAAATCGGATTGATGTCAAATTCTTACGGACGCTTCACAACTCATGGATATATAATCTTCCGAAAGGAATTGTCCATCTAGTCAATAACCATGGATATATTAAAGTCGGAGCAGACCTGTAATATCGGATCAGAAAAGAGGTAGGATCAGTTGGAGTGGGAAGAGCAGCTACCCATCTTCTCGAGTCTTAGTTCGATTCACGCTTCAAGGGTAAAGTATCGTGGCAGTCTTGCTTCGATTCGTGCGCCAACCTCACGCTTCAAGAGGTAATTCTCGAATCCGGTATTCGTTAGGTTTTTAATTTGATTAGATTAAATTATCCTTGTTCGTAGTATGTTTCGTGAATTAATATGTATTTTGTGTTTATATGAAATTCATTATTAACTGCGAGCATGTTAAATGATTTACTGCGAGCATGCTAATTGATTAAATTTATTCGCATGATTGTCGTTTTTAATTTTCGCTGGAAGCGCAAAGGTACGCAATTAATTGTTTATTATTATCGGGAATGTGATTTGAATTCAATTAATTTGCATAAAAAAATTGTTTTCTGCTGCGTACACGTGTCCAATATTCAACAGTGGTATCAGAACTCGTTGCGCAATTAATTGAGTTTTCATATGCTATGCTTATGTTGATACATGTTCGATTTATTAAAGTTGTGATTGTTGTATTATTTAATTGGGTTTTTTCGAAAGTTTAAAATATTTTGGAAATATTGTTTAGATTTTTTCCAGCTTTAAAATTATTTAAAATTGGAAAATTGGATCTAAAATTTAATTTTAAAACATCAGTTTTTATTTAATCTGATCGAACTGGTCGAATCGGCCGGCTCGATGGTTCTATTCTATCCAATTGACCGAACCCACGTGGATTTGGGTCGGTCAGACCGGTTCTCGGTCCGACTGACCCGGCCTACTGATTTGGGTCAATAGGACCGGTTAGAACCGGACTGTTTCGGTCCGAACCGGTCAGACAGGTCGGGCCAAACCGGTTCACTGAAAAATTGATTTTAATATTTGGAAAATTATTTTCAATTAAACCCAATTAGAAAATCAAATCAACAATGATCTACTTTAGTGAATATGTGTTGGATTAATTAATTAATTTAAATTGTTAAATTGATCTTAATTAATAGAACACACATATAATATTGATTATACTTCAACTTAATTACTAGTACATCAACATTATTTGATTGATTTATGCTATTTGAGGTCCTATAATTATTTTGAAAAACCCGATAATTAATTAATGTAATTAATTATATAGGTAGGTCGTATGTTGCTCTTAGGACAATATGCGCTTCCATATACCTTCAGAGAACATAGATGTAGGAATCACCTACACCAATCCAAACCTTCTGATGAGATAAAACTTTTTCTAAAAATCGCTCATTCTTAATCTAATTAAGAATTATTTCAAGCTATAAAGAAAAACCAATTTGTTGAATTTTTCTTTCCTTTTGCCAACGGTTGAATTATGTGTATCCCTACCGTAGTGCAGTAAGCCGTGTTAGTGGGGAGTGCTATGGTAAGGTAAGCTGTAATTCCATTGATATAACGATGAAGGTAGCCATAGAAAATGTTATGCTAGATTAACGTGGTCGGCTATATTAACTTGGAACTACATTAGTTTGGCATAATTAAGTTCCATGAGCATCTTTTATTGGTAGGTTAGACTTGACACATGGAGATTTTGAATTCGCGAGATTAACTTAGGTCTTTATCAAGTGTGAGGAAAATTAATTTAGGGTCATATAAAGGATATGATTGATTGTGATCTACCTTTGGGAAAATATAAGCGGGCTAGATTAACTACGGGTTATATTTGTCTATTCCACCTAAAGCCCATGAAGGAAAAATCGGTTTTCTCGTTTGTCTACTAGAGGGAAGTGGAACTCGATAAAATTAGTGGAAGAACAATTAAATAACATAAGTCAAAACATTTAATTGTAAAATTCATTTAATACAAATGTCTAATAATCCTCTTCTCTAAACCTCTCAGATAATCATCTCTAAGAATCCCATAATGTCAATCCTCGACAATAAACTCAATGGCCTTAATTACCTAGATTGGTTGCGTGGTCTTAAACTTGTGCTAACGTTGAGGGGCGTATCTATGTCCTTAATGAGAGACTTCCTCCCACTATATCTGACAATGCGACCGATGTTGAAAAGAAAAATTATGAAGCATGGAAGAAAGACGACACTCATGCTAGGTGCTATATGATAGCCGCCATGGAGCCCGCGCTTGCGAGGAAATATGAGTCTCACTTACATGCTTTCGATATCAAGGCTCATCTCGATAGCATGTATAGTGAGAATATTAGGGCATCGAGGTACACTGCTACAAGGAGTTGATCACTGCGAGACTGCGCGAAGGGACTTCGGTCCACGAGCACTGTCTCAAAATGATAACTCTCCTTGAAAAGCTAGTGAACGTTGATGTCACCCTCCCTGCCGATCTCTCGTTGGATTTGATCTTGTTGTCTCTTCCTAGTTCCTATGAATCGTTCACAGTGAACTTCAACATGAACAAACTAGATCCTCCCTTGGATGAGTTAATGAACATGTTGGTCAGTTTCGAGTCTACCATTAAGAAAGAGAAGTCTATTCTCGTTGCTGCTACTTCTGGAAAGAAGATTTCTTCCCAAAAGAAGAGAAAGGAAAGAGTTCCCTTCCCAAACAGCGAGTTCTAAGTGGGTGAATGTAGTGGGGGCCCCAAGTCGAAAGTCAGCAAGCAAGTTGATGATGCTTGCCATCATTGTGGAAAGAAAGGACATTGGTGCCGCAACTGCAAGGATTACCTAAAGCAGAAAGGTTCTGAAAAGGGTACATATTTCATTGATGTAAATTTGTCTCTCAATTCTTCTTCTTGGGTATTGGATACGGGCTGTGCCTCACAGTTATGTAATGATTTGCAGCTAATGACAAGAAGTAGAAAGCTTAGAGCGGGTGAGAAAGCCATTGGCACAATTTACTTAAATGTTTTGGATTTTAGTTTTCCTATTGTTTTGAACGATTGTTTATTTGTTCCGTCTCTCATTAGAAACCTTATTTCTATTCATGTTTTAGATATTGAAGGTCTTACTTTTGTTTTTGGAAATTCGATTTGCATTATACAAAAGGATGAAAATTTGATTTGCAAGGGACGACTATTAAACAACTTGTATGAACTAAATCCAAATGAAATACCAATTAATGTTATATCAGCAAAACGTAAGGAGATAGATCAAAACCCCGCACAACTTTGGCACGCTAGATTATGTCATGTCTCTGTAAGAAGGATAAACGATTTTTGTTAGTGAAGGATTGTTCACTTTGGACGACGTGAAATCACTACAAACTTGTGAATCTTGCCTTAGCCGGGAAAAATGACCAAGTCATCCTACAAAGGGAAAATGGAGCGGGCCGAAGGTCTTTTGGATTTGATCCATACAGACGTATGTGGTCCACTAAGTGTTAGTGCGAAGGGTGGATACAACTACTTCGCTACCTCTACCGACGATTACTCTAGCTATAGGTACATGTACTTGATGAAGTACAAGTCCGAAACATTTGAAAAGTTCAAAGTGTTTACACACGAAGTAGAGAAGCAACTCGGACGAAGTATTAAGAAATTACGATCCGATCGTGGTGGAGAATACTTGAGCATCGAGTTCATTGACTATCTTAAAAGAGAATGGAATACAATCTCAATGGACTCCACCTTGAACTCCTCAACTTAATGGAGTTTCCGTGCGTCGGAATAGAACCTTGTTAGACATGGTTCGATCTATGATGGGGTTCACCAACTTACCGGCATACTTGTGGGGTCATGCACTTCGCACTGCCGCATATTTTCTGAATAGAGTAAACACCAAAGCAGTTAAATCCACACCATACGAACTTTGGCATTCCCGGAAACCTAACTTCAAACATATTAGGATATGGGGTTGTCCCGCTTATGTGAAGCGATTAGTGGGAGATAAGTTGGATAGTAAATCCGACTTATGCTACTTTGTGGGGTATCCCAAAGGCTCAATGGGATACGAATTTTATTATGTCAAGGAAGCAAAGACGTTTGTTTCGAGAAATGCCATCTTTCTAGAAAGGGAGTTTCTATCTGATAGAAAAAGGCAGCATGATAGAACTTGAAGTAGTTCAAGAACCGCAAAGTGAAGTTCAAGCACATGAAAAAGTAATCGAACCAATACAATAATCCACTAATATACCTCATGAACCTTCATTGCATTGATCCGAAAGAGTTCGGAAAATGCCGGATAGGTTATTCCTCCTCGAAAATGATGAAGATCATGTTGATCCTGGACAAGATCCAAGAACATACAATGAGGCCGTATCAGATGTGGACATGGGATATTGGCTAACTGCCATGAAATCCGAAATGGACTCCATGTACTCCAACAAGGTGTGGACCTTGGTAGATCCACCTAAGGGAATAGTTCCCATAGGATGCAAGTAGATCTATGAGAAGAAAATTGGAGTGGATGAAAAGGTGTCGACCTATGAAGCTAGATTGGTAGCGAAAGGATATACTCAAAGGCAAGGTGTTGACTATGTGGAAACCTTTTCACCAGTCGCGATGCTGAAGTCCATTAGGATTTTGCTGGCCATAGCTGCGTGGTACGACTACGAGATATGGCAAATATATGTGAAGACCGCTTTCCTTAATGGAGACATTGAGGAAGAAATTTACATGGCGCAGCCGGAAGGCGTCATATCTTCTGGAAGTGAGCAAAAAGTTTGCAAACTCCAGCGATCCATTTATGGATTGAAACAAGCATCCCGTAGTTGGAACATTAGGTTCGACTCAGCTATCAAAGAGTTTGATTTTGAGAAGAACCTGGAGGAACCTTGTGTATACAAGAAGGTTAGTGGGAGGGCAGTGATATTTTTGGTGCTTTATGTTGATGACATTCTGCTCAATGGGAATGAAGTAGGAATGTTGCAACAAACGAAAGCTTGGTTTTCCACACGTTTCTCAATGAAGGATTTGGGAGAAGCATCTCACGTATTAGGAATACGGATCTATAGAGATAGAGAAAGAAAGATGCTTGGCTTATCCCAAAGCCTGTACATAGAAAACGTTATGAAACAGTTTAGCATGGAAGAATCCAAGAAGGGATTCTTGCCAATGTCCCATGGGGTTCTTCTCTCGCAGTCCATGTGTCCTCAGACACCTAGTGAAATCGAGGAGATGAAAAGGACGCCTTATGCTTCTGCCATAGGAAGCATAATGTATGGCATGTTGTGTACTAGACCCGATATCGCGTATGCTGTGAGTGTCACAAGACGATATCAGTCTAACCCCCGTCCTGCTCACTGGAAGTCCGTGAACGATATCCTCAAGTACTTACGAAGGACTAAGGATATATTTTTGGTCTATGGGGGATGCCGAGTTGAAATTAGAGGGCTTTACCGACTCTAGTTTTTAATCGGATGTGGATGACTCAAAGTCGAACTCGGGATTTATATTCACGCTTAATGGTGGTGCCGTGTGTTGGAAGAGTTCCAAGCAAAGAACGACGGCTGATTCCACAACCAAAGATGAATACATTGCAGCGTCCGAAGCTGCAAGCGAAGGGACTTGGATAAGGAAATTCATCCAAGAGTTGGGTGTCATTCCTAATGCTAATGATCCAGTACCGTTGTACTGTGATAGCACCAGAGCCGTGGCGCAAGCTAAGGAGCCGAGATCTCATCAGAAGTTCAAGCATATTCTGAAGAAGTATCATGTGATCCGAGAGATCATTGATAGAGATGAAGTTAATGTAGAACGAGTCACCTCGGAAGAGAACGTTGCAGACCCCTTCACAAAGCCTTTACCTAGGTTGCTCCACGAGAAACATCGAGAGTCGATGGCATTGCGATTCATGGGTAGTTGGCTTTACGTCAAGTGGGAGATTGTTAGAGTAGGTGAGCAACAAGCCAACATGTGGCTGTGGTCTTTCCATTTATTCTTGTATTAAATAAACCTTTTTCGTATTTATTATAAAAACACCTTGGCATTCTATATCTTTGTCCCTTTGTCTCAAACATAGATATAGTCCTTACAGTTATTACAAGTTCTAGTAATTGATCTTTAGGATCGTGAGATATTTACTTTAGTAATATAAGTATTAAACGTGTTCCTAGTCAAAACGCCACTAATGAGGATATCGACTTTTCCCATTAAGAGACTAGAACTTAGTAAATGTGTACTGCATCTCATCAGTAAAGGGTATTGTGATATCGGCATGCGTAAGTGGGTGCTCGTAAGTTGACGAGTTCACTGAACTCCCTCACCCTAGAAATCTGTAAGTGGTTCTCAATAATCGATTATAGATATCTATGGTATAGTTGTACACCATTAGTCCTTATTACCTAGACATCACCGTGACTTCACTAGAGGACCAACTGTATCGTGACCTGTCCCTGAGTTCCACCGAGGACCGCCCCAAAGGCCAGTGTTCGTGCAGTCCAAAATCTAGTGGGAGGTCTGTGCATTGTAGTCGGGGATTCGATTGCTAGAATAGTCTTGGATGTCCTGTGTGTTCTCATAGTTTGTAATGTCTAAGTCTCTGGCCAGAGATGACTAAGTGATGATTAGAGAATTCGATTCTCTAAGTCATGCCCGTAACGATTACAACACTTAGAACGATCGCACTGTCATTGAACTACTAAGGAGGTCTCGATGAACCAATGCCTCTAGTTCATTCGAGACATATGAATCGAAGGGATCGTACTGTACGTTAACTATATCAAAAGGTTCTTGCAGGAACTTCATTTGTATCTAGGGAATCATGACGCGTAGTTGCTAGACGGCAATCTTGATTCGTTGGGTGATAAAGGTGAAACGAGCTTCATCTTAATCGTAACTCTAAGGGACGAGTTTTGAGCACAAAGGGTTGTGGACCCACGGCTAGCTTACACCTGAACCATCGAGGGTCAAACAGCTCGTGCACTCGAGATCTTTGAATAAACGGTCAAAGATAAAAATGTTTTATCTTTGCATGATTGGAAGTCAATATGATTGGGTCCAAAATTCGTAATTTGGAATTATGAATGAGAATAAGAAAAAGGAAAAGAATAGGCGAACATCTTAGTGAACTTTCTAAATCGGGAAGTTTCCAAATTTAGAAAGTTCACTGAATTAGGGTTTCCACTTTTAGTAAGTTGGAAATCGAGAATTGGCACAAGTAATGATGAGGACATTATAATGATTCCAAAAATATAATGATTACAATTTTCCGATCATTGAATTGAGAGAAACGAGCGACTAAAGAACTAATGAACTTAAGTTGTTGGGCCCGGTCCAACTTAAGTCCGTTAGTGCTTTTATACAAGACAGTATACATACTTGATTTATAGGTCTTTCACAACACACAACACATCTCACAAACCCTTGCCGCTCGTCGCTCTCTCTCGGCCGATCTCACTCACAGCCACCGCCGCCGTCGCCGGAATCGGCCCCCTTTGGCCGATTATCTTGGTAGTTCTTTTCTTCTTTTCTTTTCTTCCGTATAATCTAACTTTTGCGTGTCTAGTGCCATGTATTTAGTAGATCGAAGTATACGAGGTGAAATCCGAGAGGAGAAAGATCGAAGATTCGAAGAACCGAGGAGCGGCCTCGATCCGACGATGCATGCGCTCCCACGCGCCGCCCGAAGATAGCGCGTGATCCACATGCGCCGCCGTCGCTTGCACCGCCTCCGCCGCTCCACGACTACACGGATTGGTTTCCGTGGCAGTCTTGCTTCGGTTTGTGCGCCAACCTCACGCTTCAAGAGGTAATTCTCGAATCCGGTATTCGTTATGTTTTTAATTTAATTCGAGTAAATTATCCATGTTCGTAGTATGTTTCGTGAATTAATATGTATTTTGTGTTTATATGAAATTCATGATTTACCAAGAGCATGTTAAATGATTTACTGCGACCAAGCTAATTGATTTACTGTCAATTAAATTTATTCACATGATTGTCGTTTTTAATTTTCGCTGGAAGCACAAAGGTACGCAATTAATTGTTTATTATTATCGGGCATGTGATTATGTGAGGCGTGGGGTGCGTGGTTGCCGGTGCGACCCGGGTCGGCGATGCGAGTGGCGCGGGGCGGGGCACGGCGCTGGATTCGCTGGCAGCGCGAGTGGAGTGGGTGGCTCGAGCGCCGCTGGCGGCTTGCTTGGCGTGGGCGACGCGAGAGGTGTAGGCGGTGCATTTGGCGGTAGATCTCTGTTTTTGGGTTTTGGTGGTTTTGCTGGCGTGGTACCCGGCGAGTATTCTGGTGGCGGTAGTGGAGATGTATTTTTTCGCCATGCCGATAATTTAGATTTGGGTGCTCTTCGTGGTAGTGTACTCTCGTTTCCTAGCTCGTAGAGTGGGTATAGCGAATCCGATGGGACGGGTAGTGAAGCGAGGAGTGATGGGGAGAGGAATGATGGGGATCCCGTTGAGGGCAAGGGTGAGGGTGTTGGTGAGGGTGAGGGTAGGGGTGGGGCTAGTGAAATTTTAATTAAAATTTATACTATGAATATAAATATCCTTATTTGGGTGCATGTGTTTTTGTGCATTTTCGTTATTGCGTATTCATGTCCAAGTAATGTAGTTCCTGTTTTCATCAGCTTTTTGCGCAAGCAATTTTGCGAACGATCTTTTGTACATTTTTTTTCAAGTGTATAGTTGTGCGAGTATTTTTTTGCATGTTTGTTGATGCATATTCATGTCCTAGAATTGTAGTTTTTGTTTTCATGAGCGTATTTGTGCAAGAACTTTTGCTCGAATGCTCTTCTTTCTTGTTTTGAACGGGAATGTTTGTGCATGTTGTTTTGTGCAACTATCTTTGTGCATGTTTGTTGATGCGCATTCATATCCTAGTATTGCAATTCGTGATTTCATTAGCATTTTTATGCATGCACTTTTGCGCGAGTACTTTTGTGCAATGTTTTGTACGTGTACGTTTGTTCATGTGTGTTTATGTGTATTTATGTCCTAGTATTGTAGTTCATGTTTTTATAATCGTGTTTGCACATCAACTTTTCCACGAGTTCTTTTGTGCATTGTTTTGTACGTTTATGATTGTGAATGTGGTTTTGTCCGAGTATTTTTGTGCATGTTCGTTGATGTGTATGTCCTAGTATCGTGGTTTGTGTTTTCATTAGCATTTTTGTGCATGCACTTTTGAGTGAGTGTTTTTCTTGATTGTTTTGTACGTCTATGTTTGTGCATGTTGGTTTGTGCGAGTGTTTTTTTTCATGTTTGTTATGCGCATTCATGTCCTAGAATTTTAGTTCCTGTATTCATTAACATTTTTGCGAATGCACTTTCACGTGACTGTTTTTCCGCATCGTTTCTAGATCTATGTTTGTGTATGTTGTTTTGTGCGAGACTTTTTGTGCATGTTTGTTACTGTCCCAATATTGTAGTTCGTGGTTTCATTCGTTTATTTATCAAGTACTTTTGCGCGAGTATTTTTGTGCATTGTTTTCTACGTGTATGGTTGTACATGTGTGTTTGTGGATGTTGTTTTGTTCAAGCTTTTTGTGCATGTTTATTGATCTGTATCCATGTCCTACTATTATAGTTCGTGCTTCATTAGTGTTTTTGCGCATGCACTTTTACACGAGTGCTTTTCTGCATTTTTTTGTACGTGTATGTTGGTGCATGTTTTTTTGTTCGAATGCATTTTTGTATGACTGTTGATGTGTATTCATGTCCTAGTATTGTAGTTCATGTTTTCAATAGCATTTTCACGGATGCACTTTTGGGCAACTATTTTTGTGATTTGTTTTGTACATGTTTGTTTGTTCATGTGTATTCATGCTAGTATTGTAGTTCGTGTTTTCATTAGCGCTTTTGCAAATGCACGTTTGCGCGAGTGATTTTCATCATTATTGGTTCATGTATGTTTGTGTATGTTGTTTTGCGCGAGTGTTTTTGTGCATATTTTGTTTATGCGTATTCATGTCCTAGTATTGTAGTTAGTGTATTCAATAGTGTTTTTACGCATGAGCTTTTGCGCGAGTACTTTTGGGAATTGTTTTGTACGTGTATGTATGTGCATATTGTTTTGTGGGAGTGTTTTTGTGCATGTTTGTTTATGCGTATTCCTCTCCTAGTATTGTAGTTAGTGTTTTCAATAGCGTTTTTGCGCATGCGCTTTTACGCGAGTACTTTTGTGTATTGTTTTGTATGTGTGTGTTTGTGCATCTTGTTTTGTGCGATTGTTTTTGTGTATGTTAATTGATGTCAATGCATTTCTTAGTATTCTAGCTCATGCTTTCATTAGCGTTTTGCGAATGCACTTTTGCGCTTGGGCTTTTCTACATTATTTTGTACGTGTATGTTTGTGCATGTTGTTTTGTTCGAGTGTTTTTGTTGATAGGCATTCATGTCAGAGTATTGTAGGTCCTGTTTTGATTAGTGATTTTGCGCATGCACTTTTGCGCGAGGACTTTTTTGCACTGTTCCGTACGTGCACGTTTGTGCATGTTGTTTGGTGCGAGTGTTTTTTTGCATGTTTGTTCATGCGTATTCATGTCCTAGTACAATGGTTTTGTTTTTATAGCTTTATTGCGCATGTACTTTTGCGTGAGTGCTTCGTTGCATAGTTTTTTACGAGAGTGTTTGTTCATGTTGTTCTGTGCGAATGTTTGTTGATGCGTGTTTATGTACTAGTACTGTAGTTCGTGTTTTCATTAGTGTTTTTGCGCATGCTCTATTGCGGGAGTGTGCATTGTTTTGCATGTGTATGTTTGTCATGTTGCATTGTGCGAGTGTATTTGTGCATGTTTGTTGATGCATATGCATGGCCTAGTATTGTAGCTCGTGTTTTCATTAGCGTTTTTTGGACGTGCACTTTGAATGAATGCTTTTCTACATTGTGTTGTACGTGTATGTTTGTGCATGTTGATTTGTGCCAGTGTTTCTGTGCATGTTTGTTGATCCGTACGCATGTCTTAGTATTCTAGCTTGTGTTTTCATTACCGTTCATTCGCATGCACTTTTGCTTTAATACTTTTCTGCATTATGTTCTACCTGTATCTTTGTGCATGTTGTTTTGTTTGGGTTTTTTGTGTGCATGTTTGTTAATGCGTATGCATGTCCTAGTATTGTTGCTCGTGTATTCATTCATGCACTTTGCGCGAGTGTTTTTCTGCATGCTGTTTTGCGCGAGTGCTTTTCTGCATTATTTTTCTCGTGTATGTTGGACCATGTTGTTTTGTACGAGTGTGTTTGTGCATGTTTGTTGATGCGTATGCATGTCCTAGTATTGTAGTTCATGTTTTCATTAGTGTTTTTGGGCATGCATTTGGCGCGAGTGCTTTATTGCATTGTTTTGCACGTGCATGTTTGTGCATGTTGATTTGTGCGAGTGTTTTTGTGCATGTTTGTTGATGCGTATAAATTTCATAATATTGTAGCTCGTATTTTCATTAGCGTTCTTGCGCTTGCACTTTTGCACGAGTACTTTGCTGCATTATGTAACAACATAACACAAAGTATATTAAAATCTACCCTTAAGGCATCCATGTTACATGATCAACATCAATTGTCAGTATATATTATGGTGGATATTTATGCATTCAAATCATTTGCAAAAAATCATATTTGCTTTTAAAACATTAGAAATTAAAAAGAAAACGATTAATTAAAAGAGAGAAAAAGTTATATGTACCAGTAGTAGTGGATGAGCATGTAATTCTTTAAGAACTTTAATGAATATTGAAGAAGGCAAATGAAAAAAAGGGAGAGAATATTAGAAGTATATCTAATGAGCTTGGTTTGTTTTATTTTTTGACATTCCCAAAGATAATCCGATAGAATGTTCATGTATTCCTATTAACTAATGACAAACCAAAAAAAACTATCAACTGAAAACACTCAGTTGCATGAACAAAATACTGCTCACTCAAATTATAGTGCTGAAGCTCATCTGAGAGACCCAAGCTCATACAAGCAAAAACTTATGAAAGCATATAAACACATCTACTTTCCAACATGGTTCGAATATATCGAACAAGATCAGTATGCAGAACCAAACGGAGAACAGCTACCAGACGAAGGAAAAATCCCAAAAATTGACTTCACAATAGATGAATTGACGGAACTAAGAATGCCATGGAAGAAGAGTCAAATCATTCAAACAAATGGTTCCAAACAACCGATCCCAGACATAGGTTTCACACTACATAAAATATGGAAAACAATGAATATACTCGAAGTTACGGATATCGGAGATGGATTTTACATCACTAAATTCACGGACCCTGAAGAATACTTCCTCGCACTTGCAGGTGGTCCCTGATACATGTTCCAGTATTATCTTGCAACGTACCAGTGGAAACCAAATTTTCGCAAATAATCTTTTAAAGTTGGAAAAGTATTCATATGGGCACAATATACGGACCTCCCTATTGAATACTTTCAAGAAAACACACTGTTTAAAATATCTAGTATGATAGGACGACCCATAAAAATGGACATCAACACAAACGAGAAAACCAGAGGAAGATATGCAAGAGTTTGTACGGAAGTAAACACAGAGAACCCATTACCATCATATCTACTTATTAATAACTATAAACAAAATATTTCCTATGAGATGAACACTTGTTTCTGCAAAATTTGCGGCAGAATTGGGCATCTACCCCTTGCATGTAAAGACAAAGACAATACGAAAGAGAATAGCCAAAATATTATGGAACAGAAAATAAACGAAAATAGCAAAGGAACATGATGGATCATCATTGAACGGAGAAGACAACTGCGACGACCAATTAGGAATCATGGTATATACAAGAGTTTCGGAATACATGGAGAAGAAAATGAACAACACAAAAACTCATCCACAATATGGAAGAAGAAAAGCGAAATCGATGATCGTGGGTAGGACACGTCGTTCCCCACTCTCATTGACTTATTATGGATTTTGTTTGATAAACGGGAACTACACATCAACCTTAATTTTGCGGAGATCATGTTTACTAATGACAAAACCTACAGTAGCCTTGGGAGGCATATCTTTGATGTTTACATTCAGGTACTTGTATAAAGCCCACTTTTTTTCTACACATATTGAAGGTTATCTCTAACAAGTAAGGTCTGGAAAGAATAACTGATGTGCTGATACGGTTCTCTTTTAAATGACGAGAACTTATGTTGAACGAATCATTTGAGTTTTGTTGTACTTTGTGTTTTCATGATCCTTTTTGCGAATGCACTTCTGCATGAGTACTTTTGTGCATTATTTTGTACTTTTACTTATGTGTGTATCTCTTCTAGCGTGTGTTTTTTTGCACGTTTCTTGATGCACATTCATGTCCTAAAACTGAAGTACGTATTTTCATGATCGCTTTTGGAATCCAATTTTGACCATAATTGAGTCCAAATTTGGAATTTTGCCGTTAGACATAAATTGTAGCCAGCTGAAATGCCATTCCAATGCCGCCGGAACAACTCGATTTGGAGTCCGGATGAGAAAGTTATTCTCGGCTTCGTGGACAATACAAAAGATGTCCGGGAATTCTCTCTTCTAATTTGATTTTCTTTTCCTAATTGCAATTTTTTTCTTACTCTTTGATCATTTTTGCTTCCGGGACGCCTAATTTTCTATTTGTACCTATAAGATACCAAATCCACCAGTTAATATAGAAATATAAATTAATCCGAAAAAAAATCCACGTAGACGTAGAGTTTTATTTCTACACTCCACTGTATCTTTTTCATCTAGTGTTTTTGTTGTTGTTTGTTGATGCGTATTAAAGACCTAGTATTGTAGTTCGTGTTTTTAAGAACGTTGTTGCGAATGCACTTTTGCGCATGTTTTTTTAAATGTAAGTTTGTGCATGTCCATTTGAGCGAGTGACGTTGTGCATGTTTGTTGATTTGTATTAATGTCCTAGGATTGTAGTGTGTGTTTTCATAATCCTTTTTGCGAATGGACTTTTGCGTGAGTACATTTGTGAATGCTTTTGTACTTTTACTTGTGTCCGTGTCTTTTCTAGCGAGTGTTTTTGTGCACGTTTCTGGATGCGCATTCATGTCCTCAAACTGTAGTACGTATTTTCATGATCGCTTTTGGAATCCAATTTTGACCATGTTCGAGTCTGAATTTGAAATTTCGCGCAACGTGGATGCGCAACAACGCTATTGAAAACATGAACTACAATACTAAGACAAGCATATTCATCAACAAACAAGCAAAAAAAAACCCAAACAAAACAACATGCACAAACATACACGTACCGCGGTTCTACGGGGTTCGTATCAGTTGGTATCAGAGGCAACATCGAAAACAGGTTTCACCTATCTTTATTTTTTTGTTGTGTCTTCTAGTATATCTCATCATTTCTTGCGTTGTGTTATTTAGAGTTTTCGTCAAAAAAAAATTATATATATATATATATATATATATATATATATATACACAACAAAAATCGCATTATATTTTTTGTTTAGATTTCTTTCCTGCCAAGTTAGGGTTTGTTGGTTCAAAAAAAAAAAAGAAAAGAAAAAAATAAAAAATACAAATCGAATTTTGTTCTTGTTTAGAGTTTCTTATAGCCCAAGTTAGGGTTTAATAGAGTCAAAAAAAAATTTGTTTTGATCATGTCCGAGAATGCCGGTTATAAAGGAGAAAGAATTGAGCAGCGTACCAAAGATGTTCGGGGATTCTCTCTTCTAATTTAATTTTATTTTCCTAATTGCAACTCTTTTCTTAATCTTTGATAATTTTTGCTTCATGGACACCTAATTTTCGATTTGTACCTATAAGATAACAAATCCACCAATTAATATAGAAATATAAATTAATCCGAAAAAAAACCCACGTAAACGTAAACGTAGAGTTTTATTTCTACACACCACTGTATCTTTTTTATCTAGTGTTTTTGTTGTTGTTTGTTAATGTGTATTAAAGTCCTAGTATTGTAGTTCGTGTTTTTAAGAACGTTGTTGCGAATGCACTTTTTACCATGTATTTTTACATGTACGTTTGTGCATGTCCATTTGAGCGAGTATGCTTATGCATGTTTGTTGATTTGTATTAATGTCCTAGGATTGTAATTTGTGTTTTCATTATCCTTTTTGCGAATCCACTTTTGCGTGAGTACTTTTGTGCATGCTTTTGTACTTTTACTTATGTGCGTATCTCTTCTAGCGAGTGTTTTTGTGCACGTTTCTTGATGCGCATTCATGTCCTCGAACTATAGTACGTATTTTCATGATCGCTTTTGTAATCCAATTTTTACCATGTTCGAGTGTAAAATGCAAAATACTCCATGTGTTATGGAAAACATGCACCAAATCTCTCTGTGTTAATTTTATTCTGTGGGATCTCCCTATGTTTTATTTTATCTTGCATGAAATCCCCAATTCCTTTAACAATTAACACCGTTAAATATTTTTGGGGAATTCAATGCATGTTTTTCATAACACAAGGTTTTTGGTGCATGTTATTTACAATAAAAGTGAAACTTATGTAAAATTTATTTATTTATTTTAAAGCATAATAAGTCAATGAGAGTGGGGAACAACGTGCATCCATGTATAACTTGGAATTCGACCCTGAGATGACGAGCCCTAATAGAAAATATAACAAGCTTCAAATCTATTTCATTTTTTAGTTTCTAGCCAAATAACAAATAAAATTATTTTATGACAAAATAAAATGTAATTTTATATACCAAATTTTTAATAAAAATAATTCATTACAAGATAGAATTTAATTTCATTTTCATTATTTTTATGTATATTAATTCAATATATAATCGATTCAATATCATTTTTTTATCTCTCATAGTCTGGCATGAATAATTAAAACTATTAGTCATAATAATAATGCAATACCCCATCAAATGGGAAATATTTTGAACTAAACTTAATTGACTTTCAAGACTTTTTCCTACACCCAAATTTTATTCTAAATTAGGAAGGTGCACGTGCGCTGCACGTGTCTTAATAAATTTTCTATGTCTTTTTTAATTTGGGTTTGTATGCATAAGTCCACACGAGTTATCTTTATTATTTTAGGTTTAGGTTATATCTCTCTTGCTAGGAATGAATGAAAATACATTTTAAGAAACTAAAATATTTAAATACTTAAGATTACTATTATTAATGTATTGATTTCTTAAAATTTATCGATTTGAATATGATGAATCTCATCTAGTCTATGATATATATATACCTTTCCATATTAATGAGATATGATGCTTTCTTTATCAAAATAAAAATAAAAAATAAATCCACATTAATTGCTCCATTTATTATTACTAGCAATGTGCACGTGCGTTGCACGTGTCGTAATATTATTATATCAACTTCGATGTTCTTGTGTGAACATATCATGCGTTAAGCTTATCATAGTGACTCATAGAAACAATAGTAGCAGAAGAAGAGTGTAAATGCGTGAAATTGTGTATTTAAATATAGTACATTTTCTTTATTTAATTCATTATACTCTACTAATCGAATCTTCCATTTTACAGATTGACGTTTTCAAAACCCGTAACAACACTTTAGTGCCAATCCAGCTGCTAGGCTGCCTAGCCCTAAATGGGCTCGTGTGGCTAGCATTTGGATTGGCTAGTAAAGATGTTGTAATTATCGTAAGTTATTTGTTTTTTTAATTAAGTTAATATTTTAATAGAAAATATATATATATATATATATATATATATATATATATATATATATATATATATATATATATATATATATATATATATATATATATATATATATATATATATATATATATATATATATATAATTAATTTAATAATCCTAGTATTTAATGTTTTAAATTCTTTGTGCAGGTATCCAATGTGGCGAGCTTTTTGGTGTGCCTTGTCCAGATGATAGTCTGGTGGGCTTTCAGACAGCCCAACCCGGAACAAATGGTGGTCCGACATAATGAATAATTACTTTCTTATCCAAGCTAATTATTAGTTTCGGTAAAGCTATGTGGCCAGAAAGGGCAGTTTTGTAAATATAAAAAAAAGATTATTATGTCTAACTATTGTCTATCCTTGAGTTATAATATTAATTATTTTTAATTAAATTTGAGATTATTATTATGTCTAATTACTATCTATCCTTGCGTTATAATACTAATTTAAATTTTTGAAATTATTTTTGTTTCTCTATGTATAATATGATTAGTTGATTACCATTATTTCCAAATTTCAATGTATCAAGTATCAACACTAAAAGAAAAAAAATAAAAAAATTAAAAGTCAGCAGATTACAACAGATTCGATATCTTCTTCTTCCATTCGTTTTTGTTTATATATATATTTGAATATAAATATATGGCTAACACCTTATAAATTATAATTCCATGTAAAAATCACGCGCCATATATCCACTGGGAAATCATATTTCATGTCAGTAATATTTTTGTCGTCGTTTTTATCGTAAGAAAAATTTGGTTTTTTTTTTTTTGTAATGTTTTTTTCCGCAAAAGTATAGACTTAAACCTCATGATATAAATCCTATAGAGAGGGACACAGTAGGTATTCTATGAAATCAATGGCTCGATCTTTGGTTAGATAAAAATAGTAAACTAGATAAGTATGAATGATTTTGATTACTCACAAAGTTCCAGCAATCAGGGTGCTGATATGGGTGTTATCCTCTTCATCGAGCTCGGCGAGTCCAAAATCAGATATTTTAGCCATAAGATCTTAATCAAGAAGCACATTTGTACCCTTGATATCACGATGCACAATTTTAAGTCTTGATTCGGCATGCAGACACGCCAAACCCCTGGCTATACCAATGCAGATCTTGTGCCTCGTTGGCCAATCCAAATGAATTTGGTGTTCTTCTAGACCTGCAAACATTTATCTTCATACATAAGTTTAAAATGGAAAAATAAATATTGATAGGTGAATTAAAAGAAACAAAAATAGAATTGTCACATAACTTACCAAATAATGCACGAGCAAGGCTATTACTTTCCAAGTACTCGTAGACAAGCAACAACCGGTTGCCTTCAATGCAACATCCATGTAACTTGACAAGGTGAGGGTGTTGTAGGGCAGAAATCATGCCAATTTCATTGACAAACTCACGGTTCCCTTGCTTTTATTTGGCAGAAAGCTGTTTTACGGCGATGATAGTGCCATCGGATATGACACCCTTCAAATCAGAGGTGGCAGAAAAACTCAATGAGCTGAATGACAACATAAAGATAATTCATTTATTAGAAGTATTTATTGTTTACGCTACCTTGAATACATGACCAAAACCACCTTCTCCAATCTTATTAGCAGGATCAAAATTGTTTGTGGCAGTTTTAATTTGCCTTAGCGTAAATGACCCAGTGTGAAGGTCTATACCCTTTAATTCTGAGAAAAACAAGTAAAATAGCAATTTAGATAACTGCAAACACTTTTCAATCACATAGTTCATTTTAGATAGCATTTATTGCACTATGTGAAATATTGCACGAATTTTCACACATGGAAATAAGATACAGATACATGTTAAAATTTAAGGATTATATGATTGTGCCAGTAATTTTAGTACTATATTCCAATGTGTCTTTTCGTCTAAAACAGCCCTTCCACCAAAGAATAGCCAGAACTAGCAAGACTATAACAAGAACTCCTACTACTATACCAACTATAGCACCTGCAGATATGCTTCTTCCCTTTTCTGATGGTGGCGTAAAATCTGAGAGAGAGAGAGAGAGAGAGAGAGAGAGAGAGAGAGAGAGAGAGAGAGAGAGAGAGAGAGAAATATCAAATATACTGTCAAAATAATCCATAATCTCGTTTATTGGTTTTATTAGAGATGTGTCAGACAACTATCTCTTGTGTTTTCAAGTTACTAAGTTCAAACTTCCAACTTACCAGGATCAACAGATATGGCTGAAATGAGAGGACCGTATACGCCTCTAACAGGAATACCATTTGTCCATTTCCCAGCCCAATAGAAGCGTATTTCCAAAGTATTATCAGCAACCACTGCAATGAAGTATCTTCTAATTCTCTTGTTAACTCCACCTTCTTCTTTTTCGATGTTGAAATCCTTCAGCACCAGCTTTCCCTGAAATTATTTTTTTCCAGAAACCATGAGGCACTTCTTAAAATGAAAAACTACAAATACAAATACAAAACAAATAACCACTAACATCATATGACAACAAAACTCAAATGATTCGTTCAACATAAGTTCTCGTCATTTAAAAGAGAACCCTATCAGCACATCAGTTATTCTTTCCAGACCTTACTTGTTAGAGTTAACCTTCAATATGTGTAGAAAAAAAGTGGGCTTTATACAAGTACATGAATGTAAACTTCAAAGATATGCCTCCCGAGGCTACTACAGGTTTTGTCATTAGTAAACATGATCTCCGCAAAATTAAGGTTTGATGTTTAGTTCCTGTTTATCAAACAAAATCCATAATAAGTCAATGAGAGTGGGGAACGACGTGCATCCATGTATAACAAGGAATTCGATCCTGACATGACGAGCCCTAATACAAAATATAACAAGCTTCAAATCTATTTCATTTTTTAGTTTCTAGCCAAATAGAAAATAAAAATATTTTATGACAAAATAAAATGTAATTTTATTTACCATATTGTTAATAAAAATAATTCATTACAAGATAGAATTTAATTTCATTTTCATTATTTTTATATATATTAATTCAAAATATAATCGATTCAATATCATTTTTTTATCTCTCATAGTCTGGCATGAATAATTAAAACTATTATTCATAATAATAATGCAATACCCCATCAAATGGGAAATATTTTGAACTAAACTTAATTGACTTTCAAGACTTTTTCCTACACCCAAATTTTATTCTAAATTAGGAAGGTGCACGTGCGCTGCCCGTGTCTTAATAAATTTTCTATGTCTTTTTTAATTTGGGTTTGTATGCATAAGTCCCACAAGAGCTATCTTTATTATTTTAGGTTTAGGTTATATCACTTTTGCTAGGAATGAATGAAAATACATTTTAAGAAACTAAAGTAAATTTAAATACTTAAGATTACTATTATTAATGTATTGATTTCTTAAAATTTATCGATATGAATATGGTGAATCTCATCTAGTCTAAGATATATATATATACTTTTCTAAGTTAAAGATGAATTGGATTTGAAGAAGATAGAGAAACCTGCTAGCGTTTTACGTGCAATTTCTCTCACTTTCATATTGGAAAATGTATTATTTTCGTTTTAGTCACAAAATACATTATCATTTTTTTACCCAAATAATTTTACTACTTCCTAACCAAATAGAAAATGTGTTTAACCTACTCCTTTCATCTTTTAACTTGCCATTTTTCATGATACAAACTACAAAGAGAGCCTTAGACCATCTCGAATTTGAAAAATTAATACTTATTATATAAATGATAAAAAAATAAATGAAAAAAATAATTTGAATATTCCATCGTTATTGAACCCGCTTTTACGACCTGGCCCAGTTATCCCGTACTTTTGGTATAGTCTGAGTGTCACCCGCTTAAGATAGAGTTGGCCTATTCGTACAGTTCATTTTTTTGCACAACATGCGGAATATACTACTAGTTCTTCATTTCAGCTCAGTTCTCTTCCAAGTTTTATCAGAGATATTGTAATTTCTGAAATTCCATATTAATGAGATATGATGCTTTCTTTCTCAAAAAAAAAAAAATGCACATTAATTGCTCCATTTATAATTACTAGCAATGTGCACGTGCGTTGCACGTGTCGTGATATTATTATAACAACTTCGAAGTTCTTGTGTGAACATATCATGCGTTAAGCTTATCATAGTGACTCATAGAAACAATAGTAGCAGAACAAGAGTGTAAAAGCGTGAAACTGTGTTAACTAAATTTACCTCGTCAAGAAGATAGAAGCTTGGATCCCTATTGCTAGAGTTGCTCCTTCTACTGATAATTTCCAAAAGAACAACACCAAAGTTGTATATATCTGCGTTGAGTGTCAAATGGCCTCGCATCGCATACTCACGCGCCATATATCCACTGGGATATCAAATATCATGTCAGTAATATTTTTGTGGTCGTTTTTATCGTAAAAAAAATTTGGTTTTTTTTTTTGTAATGTTTTTCTGCAAAAGTATAGACATAAACCGCATGATATAAATCCTATAGAGAGGGACACACTAGGTATTCTATGAAATCAATGGCTCGATCTTTGGTTAGATAAAAATAGTAAACTAGATAAGTATGAATGATTTTGATTACTCACAAAGTTCTAGCAATCCGGGTGCTGATATGGGTGTTATCCTCTTCATCGAGCTCGGCGAGTCCAAAATCAGATATTTTAGCCAGAAGACCTTTAGCAAGAAGTACATTTGTAGCCTTGATATCACGATGCACAATTTGAAGTCCTGATTCGACATGCAGATACGCCAAACCCCTGGATATACCAATGCAGATCTTCTGCCTCGTTGGCCAATCCATATGAATTTGGTGTTCTTCTAGACATACAAACATTTATCTTCATACATAAGTTTAAAATGGAAAAAGAAATATTGATAGCGGAATTAAAAGAAACAAAAATTGAATTGTCACATAACTTACCAAATAATGCACGAGCAAGGCTATTACTTTCCAAGTACTCGTAGACAAGCAACAACCGATTGCCTTCAATGCAACATCCATGTAACTTGACAAGGTGAGGGTGTTGTAGGGCAGAAATCATGCCAATTTCATTGACAAACTCACGGTTCCCTTGCTTTTATTTGGCAGAAAGCTGTTTTACGGCGATGACAGTGCCATCGGATAGGACACCCTTCAAATCAGAGGTGGCAGAAAAACTCAATGAGCTTAATGACAACATAAAGATAATTCATTTATTAAAAGTATTTATTGTTTACGCTACCTTGAATACATGACCGAAACCACCTTCTCCAATCTTTTTAGCAGGATCAAAATTGTTTGTGGCAGTTTTAATTAGCCTTAGCGTATATGACCCAGTGTGAAGGTCTACACCCTTTAATTCTTAGAAAAACAAGTAAAATAGCAATTTAGATAACTGCAAACACTTTTCAATCACATAGTTCATTTTAGATAGCATTTATTGCACTATGTGAAATATTGCACGAATTTGCACACTTGGAAATATACTGTCAAAATCTGAGAGAGAGAGAGATATCAAATATACTGTCAAAATAATCAATAATCTCCTTTATAGGTTTTATTAGAGATGTGTCAGACAACTATCTCTTGTGTTTTCAAGTTACTAAGTTCCAACTTCCGACTTTCCAGGATCAACAGATATGGCTGAAATGAGAGGACCGTATACGCCTCTAACAGGAATACCATTTGTCCATTTCCCAGCCTAATAGAAGCGTATATCCAAAGTATTATCAGCAACAACTGCAGTGAAGTTTCTTCTAATTTCCTTGTTAACTCCACCTAATTTTTTTCGATGTTGAAATCCTTCAGCACCAGCTTTCCCTGAAATTATTTTTTTCCAGAAACCATGAGACACTTCTTAAAATGAAAAACTAAAAATACAAATACAAAACAAATAACCACTAACATCATATGACAACAAAACTCAAATGATTCGTTCAACATAAGTTCTCGTCATTTAAAAGAGAACCCTATCAGCACATCAGTTATTCTTTCCAGACCTTACTTAATAGAGATAACCTTCAATATGTGTAGAAAAAAGTGGGCTTCATACAAGTACCTGAATGTAAACATCAAAGATATGCCTCCCAAGGCTACTGTAGGTTTTGTCATTAGTAAACATGATCTCCGCAAAATTAAGGTTTGATGTGTAGTTCCCGTTTATCAAACAAAATTAATAATAAGTCAATGAGAGTGGGGAACGACGTGCATCCATGTATAACTAGGAATTCGACTCTGACATGACGAGCCCTAATAGAAAATATAACAAGCTTCAAATCTATTTCATTTTTTAGTTTCTAGCCAAATAGAAAATAAAAATATTTTATGACAAAATAAAATGTAATTTTTTTTATCATATTTTGAATAAAAATAATTCATTACAAGATAGAATTTAATTTCATTTTCATTATTTTTATATATATTAATTCAAAATATAATCGATTCAATATCATTTTTTTATCTCTCATAGTCTGGCATGAATAATTAAAACTATTATTCATAATAATAATGCAATACCCCATCAAATGAGAAATATTTTGAACTAAACTTAATTGACTTTCAAGACTTTTTCCTACACCCAAATTTTATTCTAAATCAAGAAGGTGCACGTGCGCTGCACGTGTCTTAAAAAAATTTCTATGTCTTTTTTAATTTGGGTTTGTATGCATAAGTCCCACACGAGCTATCTTTTATTATTGTAGGTTTAGGTTATATCTCTTTTACTAGGAATGAATGAAAATACATTTTAAGAAACTAAAATAAATATAAATACTTAAGATTACTATTATTAATGTATTGATTTCTTAAAATTTATCGATATGAATATGATAAATGTCATCTAGTGTATGATATATATATACTTTTCTAAGATAGAGATGAATTGGATTGAAGAAGATAGAGAAACTTGCTAGCGTTTTACGTGCAATTTCTCTCACTTTCTTATAGGAAAATGTATTTTTTTCGTCTTAGTCACAAAATACATTATCATTTTTTACCCAAATAATTTTACCAACTATTTTACTTCCTTAAATAGAAAATGTGTTTAACCTAGTCCTTTCATCTTTTAACTTGTCATTTTTTCATGATACAAACTACAAAGAGAGCCTTTGACAATCTCGAATATAAAATTTATACTTATTACATAAATGATAAAAAAATAAATTAAAAACATAATTTGAGTATTCCAGCGTTATCGAGCCCGCTTTCACGACCTGGCCCAGTTATCTCGTACTTTTGGTATAGTCTGAGTGTCACCCGCTTAAGATAGAGTTAGCCCATTCGTACAGTTCATTTTTTGCACAACATGCGGAATAGACTACTAGTTCTTCATTTCAGCTCAGTTCTCTTCCAAGTTTTATCAGAGATATTGTAATTTCTGAAATTCCATATTAATGAGATATGATGCTTTCTTTCTCAAAAAAAAAAAAAAATCCACATTAATTGCTCCATTTATAATTACTAGCAACGTGCACCTGCGTTGCACGTGTCGTGATATTATTATATCAACTTCGAATTCATTGTGTGAACATATCATGCATTAAGCTTATCATAGTGACTCATAGAAACAATAGTAGCAGAAGAAGAGTGTAAATGCGTGAAACTGTGTTAACTAAATTTACCTCGTCAAGAAGATAGAAGCTTGGATCCCTATTGCTAGAGTTGCTCCTTCTACTGATAACTTCCAAAAGAACAACACCAAAGTTGTATATATCTGCTTTGTCTGTCAAATGGCCTCGCATCGCATACTAACGCGCCATATATCCACTGGGAAATCAAATATCATGTCAGTAATATTTTTGTCGTCGTTTTTATCGTAAAAAAAATTTGGTTTTTTTTTGTAATGTTTTTCTGCAAAAGTATAGACTTAAACCTCATGACATAAATCCTATAGAGAGGGACACACTAGGTATTCTATGAAATCAATGGCTCGATCTTTGGTTAGATAAAAATAGTAAACTAGATAAGTATGAATGATTTTGATTACTCACAAAGTTCCAGCAATCCGGGTGCTGATATGGGTGTTATCCTCTTCATCGAGCTCGGCGAGTCCAAAATCAGATATTTTAGCCATAAGATCTTTAGCAAGAAGCACATTTGTAGCCTTGATATCACGATGCACAATTTTAAGTCCTGATTCGACATGCAGATACGCCAAAGCCCTGGTTATACCAATGAAGATCTTGTGCCTCGTTGGCCAATCCATATGAATTTAGTGTTCTTCTAGACCTGCAAACATTTATCTTCATACATAAGTTTAAAATGGAAAAAGAAATATTCATAGGTGAATTAAAAGAAACAAAAATAGAATTGTCACATAACTTACCAAATAATGCACGAGCAAGGCTATTACTTTCCAAGTACTCGTAGACAAGCAACAACCGGTTGCCTTCAATGCAACATCCATGTAACTTGACAAGATGAGGGTGTTGTGGGGAAGAAATCATGCCAATTTCATTGACAAACTCACGGTTCCCTTGCTTTTATTTAGCAGAAAGCTGTTTTACGGCGATGATAGTGCCATCGGATAGAACACCCTTCAAATCAGAGGTGGCAGAAAAACTCAATGAGCTTAATGACAACATAAAGATAATTCATTTATTAAAAGTATTTATTGTTTACGCTACCTTGAATACATGACCGAAACCACCTTCTCCAATCTTATTAGCAGGATCAAAATTGTTTGTGGCAGTTTTGAATTAGCCTTAGCGTAAATGACCCAGTGTGAAGGTCTACACCCTTTAATTCTGAGAAAAACAAGTAAAATAGCAATTTAGATAATTGTAAACACTTTTCAATCACATAGTTCATTTTAGATAGCATTTATTGCACTATGTGAAATATTGCACGAATTTGCACACATGGAAATAAGATACATATACATTTTAAAATTTAAGTATAATATGATTGTGCCAGTAATTTTAGTACCATGTTCCAATGTGTCTTTTCGTCTAAAACAGCCCTTCCACCAAAGAATAGCCAGAACTATCAAGACTATAACAAGAACTGCTACAACTATACCAACTATAGCACCTGCAGATATGCTTCTTCCCTTTTCTGATGGTGGCGTAAAATCTGAGAGAGAGAGAGAGAGAGAGAGAGAGATATCAAATATACTGCCAAAATAATCAATAATCTCCTTTATAGGTTTTATTAGAGATGTGTCAGACAACTATCTCTTGTGTTTTCAAGTTACTAAGTTCCAACTTCCGACTTACCAGGATCAACAGATATGGCTGAAATGAGAGGACCGTATACGCCTCTAACAGGAATACCATTTGTCCATTTCCCAGCCCAATAGAAGCGTATATCCAAAGTATTATCAGCAACAATTGCAGTGAAGTTTCTTATAATTCTCTTGTTAACTCCGCCTACTTCTTTTTCGATGTTGAAATCCTTTCAGCACCAGCTTTCCCTGAAATTATTTTTTTCCAGAAACCATGAGGCACTTCTTAAAATGAAAAACTACAAATACAAATACAAAACAAATAACCACTAACATCATATGACAACAAAACTCAAATGATTCGTTCAACATAAGTTCTCGTCATTTAAAAGAGAACCCTATCAGCACATCAGTTATTCTTTCCAGACCTTACTTGTTAGAGTTAACCTTCAATATGTGTAGAAAAAAAGTGGGCTTTATACAAGTACCTGAATGTAAACTTCAAAGATATGCCTCCCAAGGCTAGTGTAGGTTTTGTCATTAGTAATCATGATCTCCGCAAAATTAAGGTTTGATGTGTGGTTCCCGTTTATCAAACAAAATCCATAATAAGTCAATGAGAGTGGGGAACGACGTGCATCCATGTATAACTAGGAATTCGATCCTGACATGACGAGCCCTAATAGAAAATATAACAAGCTTCAAATCTATTTCATTTTTTAGTTTCTAGCCAAATAGAAAATAAAAATATTTTATGACAAAATAAAATGTAATTTTTTTTATCATATTTTTAATAAAAATAATTCATTACAAGATAGAATTTAAGTTTATTTTCATTATTTTTATATATATTAATTCAAAATATAATCGATTCAATATCATTTTTTTTATCTCTCATAGTCTGGCATGAATAATTAAAACTATTATTCATAATAATAATGCAATACCCCACCAAATGAGAAATATTTTGAACTAAACTTAATTGACTTTCAAGACTTTTTCCTACACCCAAATTTTATTCTAAATTAAGAAGGTGCACGTGCGCTGCACGTGTCTTAATAAATTTTCTATGTCTTTTTTAATTTGGGGTTGTATGCATAAGTCCCACACGAGCTATCTTTATTATTGTAGGTTTAGGTTATATCTCTTTTACTAGGAATGAATGAAAATACATTTTAAGAAACTAAAATAAATTTAAATACTTAAGATTACTATTATTAATGTATTGCTTTCTTAAAATTTATCGATATGAATATGATGAATGTCATCTAGTGTATGATATATATATATACTTTTCTAAGATAGAGATGAATTGGAGTCGAAGAAGATAGAGAAACTTGCTAGCGTTTTACGTGCAATTTCTCTCACTTTCTTATAGGAAAATGTATTATTTTCGTTTTAGTCACAAAATTACATTATCATTTTTTACCCAAATAATTTTACCAACTATTTTACTTCCTTAAATAGAAAATGTGTTTAACCTAGTCCTTTCATCTTTTAACTTGTCATTTTTCATGATACAAACTACAAAGAGAGCCTTTGACCATCTCGAATTTGAAAAATTAATAATTATTACATAAATGATAAAATAATAAATTAAAAACATAATTTGAGTATTCCAGCGTTATCGAGCCCGCTTTCACGACCTGGCCCAGTTATCCCGTACTTTTGGTATAGTCTGAGTGTCACCCGCTTAAGATAGAGTTGGCCCATTCGTACAGTTCATTTTTTGGCACAACATGCGGAATAGACTACTAGTTCTTCATTTCAGCTCAGTTCTCTTCCAAGTTTTATCAGAGATATTGTAATTTCTGAAATTCCATATTAATGAGATATGATGCTTTCTTTCTAAAAAAAAAAAATCCACATTAATTGCTCCATTTATAATTACTAGCAACGTGCACGTGCGTTGCACGTGTCGTGATATTATTATATAACCTTCGAATTTATTGTGTGAACATATCATGCGTTAAGCTTATCATAGTGACTCATAGAAACAATAGTAGCAGAAGAAGAGTGTAAATGCGTGAAACTGTGTTAACTAAATTTACCTCGTCAAGAAGATAGAAGCTTGGATCCCTATTGCTAGAGTTGTTCCTTCTAGAGTTGTTCCTTCTACTGATAACTTCCAAAAGAACAACACCATAGTTGTATATATCTGCTTTGTCTGTCAAATGGCCTCGCATCGCATACTGACGCGCCATATAACCACCGAGAAATCAAATATCATGTCAGTAATATTTTTGTCGTCATTTTTATCGTAAAAAGAATTTGGTTTTTTTTTTGTAATGTTTTTCCGCAAAAGTATAGACTTAACCTCATGATATAAATCCTATAGAGAGGGACACGCTAGGTATTCTATGAAATCAATGGCTCGATCTTTGGTCTGATAAAAATAGTAAACTAGATAAGTATGAATGATTTTGATTACTCACAAAGTTCCAGCAATCCGGGTGCTGATATGGGTGTTATCCTCTTCATCGAGCTCGGCGAGTCCAAAATCAGATATTTTAGCCATAAGATCTTTATCAAGAAGCACATTTGTAGCCTTGATATCATGATGCACAATATTAAGTCTTGATTCGGCATGCAGATATACCAAACCCCTGGCTATACCAATGCAGATCTTGTGCCTCGTTGGCCAATCCAAATGAATTTGATGTTTTTCTAGACCTGCAAACATTTATCATCATACATAAGTTTAAAATTGAAAAAGAAATATTGATAGGTGAATTAAAAGAAACAAAAATAGAATTGTCACATAACTTACCAAATAATGCATGAGCAAGGCTATTACTTTCCAAGTACTGGTAGACAAGCAACAACCGGTTTCCTACAATGCAACATCCATGTAGCTTGACAAGATGAGGGTGTTGTAGGGCAGAAATCATGCCAATTTCATTGACAAACTCACGGTTCCCTTGCTTTTATTTGGCAGAAAGCTGTTTTACGGCGATGACAGTGCCATCGAAAAGAACACCCTTCAAATCAGAGGTGGCAGAAAAACTCAATGAGCTGAATAACAACATAAAGATAATTCATTTATTAAAAGTATTTATTGTTTACGCTACCTTGAATACAGGACTGAAACCACCTTCTCCAATCTTATTAGCAGGATCAAAATTGTTTGTGGCAGTTTTAATTAGCCTTAGCTTAAATGACCCAGTGTGAAGGTCTACACCCTTTAATTCTGAGAAAAACAAGTAAAATAACAATTTAGATAACTGCAAATACTTTTCTATCACATAGTTCATTTTAGATAGCATTTATTGCACTATGTGAAATATTGCATGAATTTGCACACATGGAAATAAGATACAGATACATGTTAAAATTTAAGGATTATATGATTGTGCCAGTAATTTTAGTACCATGTTCCAATGTGTCTTTTCGTCTAAAACAACCCTTCCACCAAAGAATAGCCAGAACTAGCAAGACTATAACAAGAACTGCTACTACTATACCAACTATAGCACCTGCAGATATGCTTCTTCCCTTTTCTGATGGTGGCGTAAAATCTGAGAGAGAGAGAGTGAGAGATATCAAATATACTGTCAAAATAATCAATAATCTCCTTTATAGGTTTTATTAGAGATGTGTCAGACAACTATCTCTTGTGTTTTCAAGTTACTAAGTTCCAACTTCCGACTTACCAGGATCAACAGATATGGCTGAAATGTGAGGACCGTATACGCCTCTAACAGGAATACCATTTGTCCATTTCCCAGCCCAATAGAAGCGTATATCCAAAGTATTATCAGCAACAACTGCAGTGAAGTTTCTTCTAATTCCCTTGTTAACTCCACCTGCTTCTTTTTCGATGTTGAAATCCTTCAGCACCAGCTTTCACTGAAATTGTTTTTTTCCAGAAACTATGAGGCACTTCTTAAAATGAAAAACTACAAATACAAATACAAAACAAATAACCACTAACATCATATGACAACAAAACTCAAATGATTCGTTCAACATAAGTTCTCGTCATTTAAAAGAGAACCCTATCAGCACATCAGTTATTCTTTCCAGACCTTACTTAATAGAGATAACCTTCAATATGTGTAGAAAAAAAGTGGGCTTTATACAAGTACCTGAATGTAAACATCAAAGATATGCCTCCCAAGGCTACTGTAGGTTTTGTCATTAGTAAACATGATCTCCGCAAAATTAAGGTTTGATTTGTAGTTCCCGTTTATCAAACAAAATCAATAATAAGTCAATGAGAGTGGGGAACGACGTGCATCCATGTATAACTAGGAATTCGACCCTGAGATGACGAGCCCTAATAGAAAATATAACAAGCTTCAAATCTATTTCATTTTTTAGTTTCTAGCCAAATAGAAAATAAAAATATTTTATGACAAAATAAAATATAATTTTTTTTATCATATTGTTAATAAAAATAATTCATTACAAGATAGAATTTAATTTCATTTTCATTATTTTTATATATATTAATTCAAAATATAACCGATTCAATATCATTTTTTTATCTCTCATAGTCTGCATTGAATAATTAAAACTATTATTCATAATAATAATGCAATACCCCATCAAATGGGAAATATTTTGAACTAAACTTAATTGACTTTCAAGACTTTTTCCTACACCCAAATTTTATTCTAAATTAAGAAGGTGCACGTGCGCTGCACGTGTCTTAATAAATTTTCTATGTCTTTTTTAATTTGGGTTTGTATGCATAAGTCCCACACGAGCTATCTTTATTATTGTAGGTTTAGGTTATATCTCTTTTACTAGGAATGAATGAAAATACATTTTAAGAAACTAAAATAAATTTAAATACTTAAGATTACTATTATTAATGTATTGATTTCTTAAAATTATCGATATGAATATGATGAATGTCATCTAGTGTATGATATATATATACTTTTCTAAGATAGAGATGAATTGGATTCGAAGAAGATAGAGAAACTTGCTAGCGTTTTACGTGCAATTTCTCTCACTTTGTTATAGGAAAATGTATTATTTTCGTTTTAGTCACAAAATACATTATCATTTTTTTACCCAAATAATTTTTCCAACTATTTTACTTCCTAACCAAATAGAAAATGTGTTTAACCCAGTCCTTTCATCTTTTAACTTGCCATTTTTCATGATACAAACTACAAAGAGAGCCTTTGACCATCTCGAATTTAAAAAATTAATACTTATTACATAATTGATAAAAAAATAAATTAAACAAATAATTTGAATATTCCAGCGTTATCGAGCCCGCTTTCACGACCTGGCCCAGTTATCCCGTACTTTTGGTATAGTCTGAGTGTCACCCGCTTAGGATAGAGTTGGCCCATTCGTACAGTTCATTTTTTGGCACAACATGCGGAATAGACTACTAGTTCTTCATTTCAGCTCAGTTCTTTTCCAACTTTTATCAGAGATATTGTAATTTCTGAAATTCCATATTAATGAGATATGATGCTTTCTTTCTCAAAAAAAAAAATCCACATTAATTGCTCTATTTATAATTACTAGCAACGTGCACGTGCGTTGCACGTGTCGTGATATTATTATATCAACTTCGAAGTTCTTGTGTGAACATATCATGCGTTAAGCTTATCATAGTGACTCATAGAAACAATAGTAGCAGAAGAAGAGTGTAAATGCGTGAAACTGTGTTAACTAAATTTACCTCGTCAAGAAGATAGAAGCTTGGATCCCTATTGCTAGAGTTGCTCCTTCTACTGATAACTTCCAAAAGAACACCACCAAAGTTGTATATATCTGCTTTGTCTGTCAAATGGCCTCGCATCGCATACTGACGCGCCATATATCCACTGGGAAATCAAATATCATGTCTGTATAGACTGAAACCTCATTATATAAATCCTATAGAGAGGGACACACTAGGTATTCTATGAAATCAATGGCTCGATCTTTGGTCAGATAAAAATAGTAAACTAGATAAGTATGAATGATTTCGATTACTTACAAAGTTCCAGCAATCTGGGTGCTGATATGGGTGTCATCCTCTTCATCGAGCTCGGCGTGTCCAAAATCAGATATTTTAGGCATAAGATCTTTATAAAGAAGCACATTTGTAGCCTTGATATCACGATGCACAATTTTAAGTCTTGATTCGGCATGGAGATACGCCAAACCCCTAGCTATACCAATGCAGATCTTGTGCCTCGTTGGCCAATCCAAATGAATTTGGTGTTCTTCTAGACCTGCAAACATTTATCTTAATACATAAGTTTAAAATGGAAAAATAAATATTGATAGGTGAATTAAAAGAAACAAAAATAGAATTGTCACATAACTTACCAAATAATGCACGAGCAAGGCTATTACTTTCCAAGTACTCGTAGACAAGCATCAATCGGTTGCCTTCAATGCAACATCCATGTAACTTGACAAGGTGAGGGTGTTGTAGGGCATAAATCATGCCAATTTCATTGACAAACTCACGGTTGCCTTGCTCTTATTTGGCAGAAAGATGTTTTAAGGCGATGATAGTGCCATCGGATAGGACACCCTTCAAATCAGAGGTCGCAGAAAAACTCAATGAGCTGAATGACAACATAAAGATAATTCATTTATTAGAAGTATTTATTGTTTACGCTACCTTGAATACATGACCGAAACCACCTTTTCCAATCTTATTAGTAGGATCAAAATTATTTGTGGTAGTTTTAATTAGCCTTAGCGTAAATGACCCAGTGTGAAGGTCTACACCCTTTAATTATGAGAAAAACAAGTAAAATAGCAATTTAGATAACTGCAAACACTTTTCAATCACATAGTACATTTTAGATAGCATTTATTGCACTATGTGAAATATTGCACGAATTTGCACACATGGAAATAAGATACAAATACATGTTAAAGTTTAAGGATTATATTATTGTGCCCGTAATTTTAGTACCATGTTCCTATGTGTCTTTTCGTTTAAAACAACCCTTCCACCAATGAATAGCCAGAACTAGCAAGACTATAACAAGAACTGCTACTACTATACCAACTATAGCACCTGCAGATATGCTTCTTCCCTTTTCTGATCAGTATCCATGTCCTACTATTATAGTTCGCTCGTTCATTAGTGTTTTTACGCATGCACTTTTACGCGACTGCTTTTCTGCATTTTTATATACGTGTATGTTGGTGCATGTTTTTTGTTCGAGTGTTTTTGTGTATGACTATTGACGTGTATTCATGTCCTAGTATTGTAGTTCATGTTTTCAATAGTGTTTTCAAGGATGCACTTTTGGGCAACTACTTTTGTGCTTTGTTTTGTACATGTATGTTTGTTCATGAGTATTCATATTCTAGTATTGTAGTTCGTGCTTTCATTAGCGTTTTTGCGCATGCACGTTTGCACGAGTGCTTTTCATCATTGTTGTACATGTATGTTTGTGTGTGTTATTTTGTGCGAATGTTGTTGTGCATATTTGTATATGCGTATTCGAGTCCTAGTATAGTAGTTAGTGTTTTCAATAGTGTTTTTGTGCATGCGCTTTTGCGCGAGTACTTTTGTGAATTGTTTTGTACGTGCATGTTTGTGCAGGGTTATTTGTGCGAGTGTTTTTTTGTATGTTAGTTTATGCGTATTCCTGTCCTAGTATGGTAGTTAGTGTTTTCAATAGCGTTTTTGCGCATGGGCTTTTACGCGAATACTTTTGCGTATTGTTTTGTATGTGTATGTTTGTGCATGTTGGTTTCTGCGAGTGTTTGTGTATTTCTTTGTTGATGCGTATGCATTTCTTAGTATTGTAGCTCGTGTTTTCATTAGCGGTTTTGCGAATGCACTTTTGCGCGAGGGCTTTTCTGCATTATTTGGTACGTGTATGTTTGTGCATGTTGTTTTATTCGAGTACTTTTGTGCATGTTTGTCGATTCTTATTCATGTGCGAGTATTGTAGTTCATGTTTTGATTAGTGTTTCTGCGCATGCACTTTTGAGCGAGTACATTTTTGAATTGTTCTCTACGTGTACGTTTGTGCATGTTGTTTTGTGCGAGTGTTTTTGTGCATGTTGTTTTGTGCGAGTGTTTTTGTGCATGTTTGTTCATGTGTATTCATGTCCTAGTACTATGGTTTTGTTCATCCACGTCCATGTCCTAGTATTCATGTCCTTCGCTGCATTGTTTTCTACGAGAACGTTTGTGCATGTTGTTTTGTGCGAATGTTTGTTGATACGTACTCATGTACTAGTGTTGTAGTTCGTGTTTTCATTAGTGTTTATGCACTATTGCCAGAGTACATGTGTGCGTTGTTTGGTACGTGTATGTTTGTTCATGTTTTTTGCGCGAGTGTTTTTCGGCAGTATTTTGTACGTGTATGTTGTTTTGTGCGGGTGTTTTTGTGCATGTTTTTTGTTGCGTATACATGTCCTAGGGATGTAGCACGTATTTTCATTAGCGTTTTTGCGCATGCCATTTCCATCCACCCTACTCCAATTTTCTTCTTATAGATCCACTTGCAGCCTCTGGGAACTATTCCCTTGGGTTGATCTACCAAGGTCCATACCTTGTTGGAGTACATAGAGTCCATTTCGGATTTCATGGCATTTAGCCAATGTCCCATTTTGGCATCCAATACGGCCTTATTGTATGTTCTTGGATCTTGTCCACATTCAATATGATCTTCATCATTTTCGAGGAGAAATAGCATATCAAGCATTTTTCGAACTCTTTCGGATCTGCGCACTGAAGGTTCATGAGGTATATTAGTGGATTGTTGTATTGGCTCGATTACTTGTTCTTGTGCTTGAACTTCACTTTGCGGTTCCTGAACTACTTCAAGTTCTATCATGTTGCCTTTTTTATCTGATAGAAACTCCTTTTCTAGAAAGGTGGCATTTCACGAAGCAAATGTTTTTTGCTGCCTTGACATAATAGAATTCGTAACCCATTGAGTCATCGGGATACCCCACAAAGTAGAATAAGTCAGATTTACTATCCAACTTATCTCCCACTAATCGCTTCACATAAGCGGGACAACCCCATATCCTAATATGTTTGATGTTGGGCTTCTGGAAATGCCAATGTTCGTATGGTGTGGATTTAACTGCTTTGGTGTTAACTCTATTCAGCAAATACGAGGAAGTGCAAAGTGCGTGACCCCCTAAGTATGCCGGTATGTTGGTGAACCCCATCATAGATCGAACCATGTCTAACAAGGTTCTATTCCGACGCTCTAAAATTCTATTTAGTTGAGGAGTTCCAAATGGAGTCCATTGACATTGTATTCCATTCTATTTTAGATAGTCAATGAACTTGATGCTCAAGTACTCTTCGGATCGTAGTTTCTTAATACTTCGTGCGAGTTGTTTCTCTACTTCGTGCCTAAAATATTTGAACTTTAAATGTTTTAGACTTGTACTTCATCAAGTACACGTACCCATACCTAGAGTAATCATCGGTAAAGGTAGCGAAGTAGTTGTAACCACCCTTCGCACTAACACTTAGTGGACCACATACATCTATATGGATCAAATCCAAAAGACCTTCGGCCCGCTCCATTTTCCCTTTGTAGGGTGACTTGCTCATTTTCCCTTTAAGGCAAGATCCACAAGTTTGTAGTGATTTCACGTCGTCCAAAGTGAACAATCCTTCACTAACAAAATCGTTCATTCTTCTTAAAGAGGCATAACCTAATCTAGCGTGCCAAAGTTGTGGGAGGTTTTGATCTATCTCCTTACGTTTTGCTGATATAACATTAATAGGTATTTCACTTGGATTTAGTTCATATAAGATGTTTAATAGTCATCCCTTGCAAATCACATTTTCATTCTTTTGTATACTGAAAATTGAATTTCCAAAAACAAAAGTAAAACCTTCAATATCCAAAACAGGATAGAAATAAGGTTTCTAATGAGAGACAGAACAAATAAACAATTGTTCAAAACAAAAGGAAAACTAGAATAAAAAACATTTAAGTAAATAGTCCGAATAGCTTCAGCAACAACTCTTACTCCATTCCCCATCCTTATGTAGGTCTCCCCCGCTCCAAGCTTTCAACTTCTTGTCATTAGTTGCAAATCATTACATAGGTGTGAGTCACAGCCCGTATCTAATACCCGAGAAAGTCCAAAGAATTTAGTATTTATTTGTTTTTTTTTGTTTCTTTAAAACATTACCATAAGGTTCTCGAAAAGTCTTATTTGGTGTCACCTTGTCCTTAGTTCTCAAATTTCTCTCTTTATTATCATCCATGTAGGAAAAATCAGAGACTTAGAAAACAATTGTAGGGTAAAGATATTAAGCGATTAAGTTATTTAAATAAACGTACTACTATACATATATTAGTTCAAAAGTAATCATAGAAGAGAATTTGCCCTATACTAGGGATAGTAATATACATGAGCTACAATTGTAATAGTAAGAGTTTTTAATGAAAAATAAACAAAGACTAAGATAATAAGCAACATTAGTGAGCCCTCCATACGAGCCCGAAAATCCGAAGTCGACCACTCCATCCACTACTTGTCCAATGCGGTGGGGTTAGTCTTACTAGTACCTGCAAACGGAGAATATCTATATGAGCTACACAAGCTCAGTCGGCCGATGAACGGCCGATTTCGGCGAGAATCCGGCGACGGCGACGGTGATGGCCGCGGGAGAGAGGCCGAGAGAGAGAGGTGAGCGGCTAGGTTTTTGATTATGTCTTGTGTATTTGTGCAAGACCTATAAATCAAGTATTTATATGTCTTGCATAAAACCCTAGCGGGCATAAGTTGGACCGGGCCCAACAGCTTAAGTCCGTTAGTACTTTTACTTGCTCGTCTCTCTTAATTCAATGACCGGAAAATTGCAACAATTACATTTTCGGAATCATTATTATATCCTCGTCATTACGAGTGCCATCTTTCATTTTCCAACTTTCCAAAAGTGGAAACCCTAGTTCAGTGCACTTTCTAAATTTGGAAACTTCCCGATTTAGAAAGTTCACTAACACGTTCGCCTATTCTTTTCCTTTTCTTATTCTCATTCATAATTCCAAATTACGAATGTTGGATCCAATCATATTGACTTCCAATCATGCAAAGATAAACTATTTTATCTCTGACCGTTTATTCAAAGATCTCATGTGCACGAGCAGTGTGACCCTCGATGGTTCAGGTGTAAGCTAGCCGTGGGCCCACAACCCTTTATGGTCAAAACTCGTCCCCTTAGAGTTACGATTAAGATGAAACTCGTTTCACCTTAATCACCCAACGAATCAAGATTGGCGTCTAGCAACTACGCGTCATGATTCCCTAGATACAAATGAAGTGCCTGCAAGAACCTTCAGATATAGTTAACGTACAGTACGGTCCCTTCGATACATATGTCCCGATCGAACTAGAGGCATTGGTTCATCGAGACCACTTTATATGTTCGATGACGGTGCGATCGTTCCAAGTGTTGTAATCGTCACGTGCATGACTTAGAGAATCGAATTCTCTAATCATCACTTAGTCAGCTCTGGCCAGAGACTTAGAATGATTACAAACTTTCAGAACACACAGGACATCCAAGACTATTCTAGCGATCGAATCCCCGACTACAATGCACAGACCTCCCACTAGATTTCGGACTGCACGAACATTGGCCCTTGGGATGGTCCTCGGTGGAACTCAGCGACAGGTCACGATACAGCTGGTCCTCTAGTGAAGTCACGGTGATGTCAAGGTCATAAGAACTAATGGTGTACAACTATACCATAGATATCTCTACTCGATTATTGGGAACCACTTAGAGATTTCTAGGGTGAGGGAGTTCAGTGAACTCGTCAACTTACGAGCACCCACTTATGCATGCTGATATCACAATAACGTTTACTGTTGAGATGCAGTACACATACACTAAGTGCTAGTCTTCTAATGGGAAAGGCCGATATCCTCATTGGTGGCGTAACCCTTCGACTAGGAACACGTTTAACAGTTATAATACTTAAGTAAATATCTCACGATCCTAACGATCAATTACTAGTACTTGTAATAACTGTAAGGACTATATCTATGCTTCTGACAAAGGGACAAAGATATAGAATGCCAAGGTGTTTTATCATTAATACGAATAAAGGTTCGTTTATTACCATAA
>NW_012194827.1:63733-110992 GCF_000504015.1 Erythranthe guttata
GGTTAATTTATTAGCATGTATGTTGTTTTTAATTTCGCTGGAAGCGCAAAGGTACGCAATTAATTGATTTAATTTGTCGGGCATGTACTTGTGTGCTTTAAAGTGGTTTAAATCACGTAAAATTTTTGTTTTCCGCTGCGTATGCGTGCCCGAAACCCAACAGTGGTATCAGAGCTCGTTGCGCAATTAATTGCGTTTCATTTTAATATGCATGTTCGATTTATTAAAGTAGCGATTGTCGTATTATGTAATTGGGAGTTTTCGTAAGTTTAAAATATTTTTGAAATATTGTTTAGAATTTTTCCAGCTTTAAAATTGTTTAAAATTGGAAAATCGGATCTGAAATTGTTTTTAAAATGTCGGTTTTTAAAAATGTTCGGATCGAACCGGCCGAACCGGCCGGTTCGATGGTTGTGTGCGGTTTAGTTGACCGAATCCAAGTGGATTCGGGTCGGTCAGACCGGTTCTCGGTCCGACTGACCCGGCCCACTGATTTGGGTCAGCTGGACCGGACAGAACCGGCCCGATTCGGTCCGAACCGGTCAGACCGGTTGGGCCGAACCGGACCACTGAAAAATAAATAAAAAAAAAAAAAAAATTTTTTTTTTCAGATTTCTAAAATTAAACTTAAAACAAATTGATTTTAATTTTTGGAAAATTATTTTCAATTAATCCCAATTAGATAATTGGATCGACAATCATCTATTTTAGTAAATAGGTGTTAGATTAATTAATTAATTTAAATTGTTAAATTGATTTCAATTAATAGAACACATATATAATATTGATTATAAGTTCAACTTAATTAGTAGTACCTCAACATTATTTGAATGACTTATGCTAGTTGAGGTTCTATAATTATTTTGAAAACTCGATAATTAATTAATGTAATTAATTATGAAATTAGGTCGTATGTTCCTCTTAGGACAATATGCGTTTTCCATATACCTTTAGAGAACATAGATGTAGGAATCACATAGACCAATCCAAAACCTTCTGATGAGATAAAACACTTAATCAAAACCCCTCATTCTTTTAATTAAGAATCATTTCAAGCTATAAAGAAAAACCCAATCTGTTGAGTTATTTCTTTCCTTCTACCAACGGTTGGATTATGTGTAGCCCTTTACTATAGTGCAGTAAGCCGTGTTAGCGGGGAGTGCTATGGTAGAGTAAGCTGTAATTCAATTGACATAATGATGAAGGTAGCCATAGAAAAGGGTTATGTTGAATTAACGTGGTCGGCTAGATTAACTAGGGACTGCATTAGTTTGGCATAATCGAGTTCTATGAGCATCTTTGATTGGTAGGTTAGACTTGACACACGACGATTTTGATATTCGCGAGATTAACTTAGGTCATTATCAAGTGTGAGGAAAATTAATTTAGGGTCATATTGTGGATATGATTGATTGTGATCTACCTTTGGGCAAATATAATCGGGCTAGATTAACTACGGGTTATATTTGTCTATTGGACCTAAAGCCCATTAAGAAAAATCAGTTTTCTCGTTTGTCTACTAGAGGGAAGTGGAACTCGATAAAATTAGTGGGAGAACAATTAAATAACATAAGTCCAAACATTTAATTGTAACAATCATTTAACGCGAATCTCTAATAATCCTCTTCTCTATATGTCTCAGATAATTATGTCTAAGAATCCCATAATGTCAATCCTCGACAATAAACTCAATGGCCCTAATTACCTAGATTGGTTGCGTAGTCTTAAGCTTGTGCTAACTGTTGAGGGGCGTCTCTACGTTTTGAACGAGAGGCTTCCCGCCACTTTACCTGCCACAGCGACTGATGCTGAAAAGGAAACTTATGAAGTTTGGAAGAAAGATGACACTCATGCTAGGTGCTATATGATAGCCGCCATGGAGCCCGCTCTTGCGAGGAAATATGAGTCTCACTTGCATGCTTTCGATATAAAGGCTCATCTCGATAGCATGTATAGTGAGAATATTAGGGCATCGAGATACGCTGCTACAAAGGAATTGATCACAGCGAGATTGCGCGAAGGGGTTTCGGTCCACGAGCACTGTCTCAAAATGATCACTCTCCTTGAAAAGCTAGTGAATCTCGATGTCACCCTCCCGGCCGAGCTCTCGTTGGATTTGATCCTGTTGTCTCTTCCTAGTTCCTATGAATCGTTCATAGTGAACTTCAACATGAACAAACTAGATCCTCCCTTGGATGAGTTAATGAACATGTTGGTCAGCTTCGAGTCCACCATTAAGAAAGAGAAGTCTGTTCTCATTGCTGCTCCTTCTGGAAAGAAGAGTTCTTTCCAAAAGAAGAGAAAGGAAAGAGTTTCCTTCCCAAACAGCAAGTTCGAAGTGGGTGAAGGCAGTGGGGGCCCCAAAGCAAAGGTTAGCAAACAAGTTGATGATGCTTGCCATCACTGTGGAAAGAAAGGACATTGGCGCCGCAACTGCAAGGCTTACCTAAAGCAGAAAGGTTCTGAAAAGGGTACGTATTTCATTGACGTAAATTTGTCTGTCAACTCTTCTTCTTGGGTATTGGATACGGGCTGTGGCTCACATTTGTGCAATGATTTGCAGCTAATGACAAGAAGTCGAAGACTTAGAGCGGGTGAGACCTACCTAAGGATGGGGAATGGAGCAAGAGTTGCTGCTGAAGCCATTGGCACTATTTACTTAAATGTTTTGGATTCTAGTTTTCCTATTGTTTTGAACGATTGTTTATTTGTTCCGTCGCTCATTAGAAACCTTATTTCTATTCCTGTATTAGATATTGAAGGTTTTACTTTTGTTTTTGGAAATTCGATTTGCATTATACAAAAGAATGAGAACTTAATTTGCAAAGGACGACTATTAAACAACTTATATGAACTAAATCCAAGTGAAATACCTATTAACGTTATATCAGCAAAACGTAAGGAGATAGATCAAAACCCCGCACAACTTTGGCACGCTAGATTAGGTCATGTCTCTTTAAGAAGGATGAACGATTTTGTTAGTGAAGGATTGTTCTCTTTGGAGGACGTGAAATCACTACAAACTTGTGAATCTTGCCTTAAAGGGAAAATGACCAAGTCACCCTACAAAGGGGTAATGGAACGAGCCGAAGGTCTTTTGGATTTGATCCATACAGACGTATGTGGTCCACTAAGTGTTAGTGCGAAGGGTGGATACAACTACTTCGCCACCTTTACCGACGATTATTCTAGGTATGGGTATGTGTACTTGATGAAGTACAAGTCTGAAACATTTGAAAGGTTCAAAGATTTTAGACATGAAGTAGAAAAGCAACTCGGACGAAGTATTAAAAAACTACGATCCGATCGTGGTGGGGAATACTTGAGCATCGAGTTCATTGACTATCTAAAAGAAAATGGGATACAGTCCCAATGGACTCCACCGGGAACTCCTCAACTTAATGGAGTGTCCGAACGTCGGAATCGAACTTTATTAGATATGGTTCGATCAATGATGGGGTTCACAAACTTACCGGCATACTTGTGGGGTCATGCACTCCGTACTGCCGCGTATTTGCTGAATAGAGTTAACACCAAGGCAGTTAAATCCACACCTTATGAACTTTGGCATTCCCGGAAACCCAATTACAAACATATTAGGATATGGGGTTGTCCCGCTTATGTGAAGCGATTAGTGGGAGATAAGTTGGATAGTAAATCCGACTTGTGCTATTTTGTGGGGTATCCCGAAGACTCAATGGGATACGAGTTCTACTATGTCAAAGAAGCAAAGACGTTTGTTTCGAGAAATGCCACCTTTTTGGAAAGGGAGTTTCTATCCGATAGAAAGGGCAGCATGATAGAACTTGAAATAGTTCAAGAACCACAAAATGAAGTTCAAACGCAAGAACAAGTAATCGAACCAATACAACAAACCACTAATATACCTCCTGAACCTACGGTACGTAGATCCGAAAGAGTTCGGAAAATACCGGACAGGTTATTCCTCCTCGAAAATGATGAAGATCATGTTGATCTTGGACGAGATCCAAGAACATACAATGAGGCCGTATCGGATGCGGACATGGGACATTGGCTAACTGCCATGAAATCCGAAATGGACTCCATGTACTCCAACAAGGTATGGACCTTGGTAGATCCACCTAAAGGAATTGTTCCTATAGGCTGCAAGTGGATCTATAAGAAGAAAATTGGAGTAGATGGAAAGGTGTCGACCTATAAAGCTAGATTGGTAGCAAAAGGATACACTCAAAGGCAAGGTGTTGACTATGAGGAAACCTTTTCGCCGGTCGCGATGCTGAAGTCCATTAGGATTTTGCTGGCCATAGCTGCGTGGTACGACTACGAGATATGGCAAATGGATGTGAAGACCGCCTTCCTTAATGGAGATATTGAGGAAGAAATTTACATGGCGCAGCCGGAAGGCTTCATATCTTCTGGAAGTGAGCAAAAGGTTTGCAAGCTCCAGCGATCCATTTATGGATTGAAACAAGCATCCCGTAGTTGGAACATTAGATTCGACTCAACTATCAAAGAGTTTGATTTTGAGAAGAATCCGGAGGAACCTTGTGTATACAAGAAGGTTAGTGGGAGGGCAGTAATATTTCTAGTGCTTTACGTTGATGACATTCTACTCATTGGGAATGACATAGGAATGTTACAGCAAACGAAAGCATGGTTGTCCACACGTTTCTCAATGAAGGATTTGGGAGAAGCATCTTACGTATTGGGAATACGCATCTATAGAGATAGAGCAAGAAAGATGCTTGGCTTGTCCCAAAGCCTGTACATAGACACCGTTATGAAACGTTTTAGCATGGAAGAATCCAAGAAGGGATTCTTGCCAATGTCCCATGGGGTTCGTCTCTCGAAATCTATGTGTCCCCAAACACCTAGTGAAATCGAGGAGATGAAAAGGACGCCCTATGCTTCTGCCATAGGAAGCATAATGTATGGCATGCTATGTACTAGACCCGATATTGCGTATGCTGTGAGTGTCACAAGCAGATATCAGTCTAACCCCGGCCCGGCTCACTGGAAAGCCGTGAAAGATATCCTCAAGTACTTGCGAAGAACTAAGGATATATTTTTGGTCTATGGGGGTGCCGAGTTGAAATTAGAGGGTTTCACTGACTCTAGTTTTCAATCGGATGTGGACGACTCGAAGTCGAATTCTGGATTTATATTCACGCTTAATGGTGGTGCCGTGTGTTGGAAGAGTTCCAAGCAAAGCACGACGGCCGATTCCACTACCGAAGCGGAATACATTGCAGCGTCCGAAGCTGCAAAAGAAGGGACTTGGATAAGGAAATTCATCCAAGAGTTGGGTGTCATTCCTGATGCTAGTGATCCAGTACCGTTGTACTGTGATAACACCGGAGCCGTGGCACAAGCTAAGGAGCCGCGATCTCATCAGAAGTCGAAGCATATTCTGAGGAAGTATCACGTGATCCGAGAGATCATTGATAGAGGTGAAGTTAAGGTAGAACGAGTCACCTCGGAAGAGAACGTAGCAGACCCCTTCACGAAGCCTTTACCAAGATCGGTCCATGAGAAACATCGAGAGTCGATGGGATTGCGGTTTATGGGTAGTTGGCTTTAGGTCAAGTGGGAGATTGTTAGAGTAGGTGACCAACAAGCCAACTTGTGGCTGTGGTCTTTCGTATTTATTATTGTAATAAACGAACCTTTATTCGTATTAATGATAAAACACATTGGCATTCTATATCTTTGTCCCTTTGTCACAAGCATAGATATAGTCCTTACAGTTATTACAAGTACTAGTAATTGATCGTTAGGATCGTGAGATATTTACTTAAGTATTATAACTGTTAAACGTGTTCCTAGTCGAAGGGTTACGCCACTAATGAGGATATCGGCCTTTCCCATTAAGACTAGCACTTAGTGTATGTGTACTGCATCTCATCAGTAAACGGTATTGTGATATCGGCATGCACAAGTGGGTGCTCGTAAGTTGACGAGTTCACTGAACTCCCTCACCCTAGAAATCTCTAAGTGGTTCCCAATAATCGAGTAGAGATATCTATGGTATAGTTGTACACCATTAGTCCTTATGACCTAGACATCACCGTGACTTCACTAGAGGACCAGCTGTATCGTGACCTGTCCCTGAGTTCCACCGAGGACCATCCCAAGGGCCAGTGTTCGTGCAGTCCGAAATCTAGTGGGAGGTCTGTGCATTGTAGTCGGGGATTCGATCGCTAGAATAGTCTTGGATGTCCTGTGTGTTCTGAAAGTTTGTAATCATTCTAAGTCTCTGGCCAGAGCTGACTAAGTGATGATTAGAGGATTCGATTCTCTAAGTCATGCACGTAACGATTACAACACTTAGAACGATCGCACCGTTATTGAACATATAAAGAGGTCTCGATGAACCAATGCCTCTAGTTCAATCGGGACATATGAATCGAAGAGACCGTACTGTACGTTAACTATATCTGAAGGTTCTTGCAGGCACTTCATTTGTATCTAGGGAATCATGACGCGTAGTTGCTAGACGCCAATCTTGATTCGTTGGGTGATTAAGGTGAAACGAGCTTCATCTTAATTGTAACTCGAAGGGGACGAGTTTTGACCACAAAGAGTTGTGGGCCCACGGCTAGCTTACACCTGAACCATCGAGGGTCACACTGCTCGTGCACATGAGATCTTTGAATAAACGGTCAGAGATAAAATAGTTTATCTTTGCATAATTGGAAGTCAATATGATTGAGTCCAACATTCGTAATTTGGAATTATGAATGAGAATAAGAAAAGGAAAAGAATAAGCGAACATGTTAGTGAACTTTCTAAATTGGGAAGTTTCCAAATTTAGAAAGTCCACTGAACTAGGGTTTCCACTTTTGGAAAGTTGGAAAATAAGAGATGGCACTCGTAATGACGAGAAAATTATAATGACTCGGAAATTGTAATCGTTACAATTTTTCGATCATTGAATTGAGAGATACGAGCGATTAAAGAAACTAACGAGCTTAAGCTGTTGGGCCCAGTCCAACTTAAGCCCGCTAGGGTTTCATGCTAGGGACTATAAATACATGATTTATAACCCTAGCACAAACACAACACAAAAAACCCTAACCCTAATCGGCCACCCTCTCTCTCTCGGCCTCTCTTCCGCGCGGCCACCACCGCGCCACCACCGCCGCTCCGTCGCCGGAAACGGCCGTTCCTCGGCCGGCTTTTGTTCGGTATTCTTTCTCCTTTATTTTCTTTCCGTTTTATTCTAACTACTTCGTGTCTAGTGCCACGATTTAGTAGATCGAAGTATACGAGGTGAAATCCGAGAGGAGGAAGACCGTAGATCGAAGAATCGAGGAGCAACGCACGAGCCGAAGCCGCACGCTGCCCCACGCGCCGCCTCGCACAACCGCGCGTGCTGTACACGCGCCGCCGTGAGCTGCCACACCGCCGCTGCTGCTGCTCCATTGCTGCCCCGATTCTACGGATTGGTTTCCGTAGTAATCACGACGAATCGTTCGCTCCTACCTCATGCGTCAAGAGGTAAATACTCGAAACCCTAGTTTTGTTTTAGGGTTTAATTTAAACTATGATTTCATGCTTGTGTTTGTATGATTTTATGTGATTATGTGTAATCGATTAAATCGTTGCGAGCATGTTATTTGGTTTAAATTGCGAGCATGTTAATTGATTTAAATTCGGTTAAATTTATTAGCATGTATGTTGTTTTTAATTTCGCTGGAAGCGCAAAGGTACGCAATTAATTGATTTAATTTGTCGGGCATGTACTTGTGTGCTTTAAAGTGGTTTAAATCACGTAAAATTTTTGTTTTCCGCTGCGTATGCGTGCCCGAAACCCAACAACAACTCCCACGAGGAGATAACTCGCTCAGTCATATAACCCGTTGCGAGGAAACTCCCACGAGGAGTCAACTCCATCGGTTCTCATGGACCGATCTCGGTAAAGGCTTCGTAAAGGGGTCTGCAACGTTCTCTTCCGAGGTGACTCGTTCTACTTTAACTTCACCTCTATCAATGATCTCTTGGATCACATGATACTTTCTCAGAATATGCTTCAACTTCTGATGAGATCTCGGCTCCTTAGCTTGCGCCAAGGCTCCGGTGTTATCACAGTACAACGGTACTGGATCACTAGCACAAGGAACGACACCCAACTCTTGGATGAACTTCCTTATCCAAGTCCCATCTTTTGCAGTTTCGGACGCTGCAATGTATTCCGCTTCGATAGTGGAATCGGCCGTTGTGCTTTGCTTGGAACTCTTCCAACACACGGCACCACCATTAAGCAGGAATATAAATCCAGAATTCGACTTTGAGTCGTCCACATCCGATTGAAAACTAGAGTCAATAAAACCCTCTAATTTCAACTCGGCACCCCCATAGACCAAAAATATATCCTTAGTTCTTCGCAAGTACTTGAGAATATCTTTCACGGCTTTCCAGTGAGCCGGGTCGGCGTTAGATTGATATCTGCTTGTGATACTCACAGCATACGCAATATCGGGTCTCGTACATAGCATGCCATACATTATGCTTCCTATGGCAGAAGCATAAGGCGTCCTTTTCATCTCCTCGATTTCACTAGGTGTTTGCGGACACATAGATTTCGAGAGACGAACCCCATGGGACATTGGCAAGAATCCCTTCTTGGATTCTTCCATGCTAAACCGTTTCATAACGGTGTCTATGTACAGGCTTTGGGATAAGCCAAGCATCTTCCTTGCTCTATCTCTATAGATGCGTATTCCCAATACGTAAGATGCTTCTCCCAAATCCTTCATTGAGAAACGTGTGGACAACCATGCTTTCGTTTGTTGCAGCATTCCTACGTCATTCCCAATGAGTAGAATGTCATCAACGTAAAGCACTAAAAATATCACTGCCCTCCCACTAACCTTCTTGTATACACAAGGTTCCTCCGGATTCTTCTCAAAATCAAACTCTTTGATAGTTGAGTCGAACCTAATGTTCCAACTACGGGATGCTTGCTTCAATCCATAAATGGATCGCTAGAGCTTGCAAACCTTTTGCTCACTTCCAGAAGATATGAAGCCTTCCGGCTGCGCCATGTAAATTTCTTCCTCAATGTCTCCATTAAGGAAGGCGGTCTTCACATCCATTTGCCATATCTCGTAGTTGTACCACGCAGCTATGGCCAGCAAAATCCTAATGGACTTCAGCATCGCGACTGGCGAAAAGGTTTCCTCATAGTCAACACCTTGCCTTTGAGTGTATCCTTTTGCTACCAATCTAGCTTTATAGGTCGATACCTTTCCATCCACTCCAATTTTCTTCTTATAGATCCACTTGCAGCCTATAGGAACAATTTCCAATTTTCTTCTTATAGATCCACTTGCAGCCTATAGGAACAATTCCTTTGGGTGGATCTACCAACGTCCATACCTTGTTGGAGTACATGGAGTCCATTTCGGATTTCATGGCAGTTAGCCAATGTCCCATGTCCGCATCCGATACGGCCTCATTGTATGTTCTTGGATCTTGTCCAAGATCAACATGATCTTCATCATTTTCGAGGAGGAATAACCTATCCGGCATTTTCCGAACTCTTTCGGATCTACGTACCGTAGGTTCAGGAGGTATATTAGTGGTTTGTTGTATTGGTTCGATTACTTGTTCTTGCGTTTGAACTTCACTTTGTGGTTCTTGAACTACTTCAAGTTCTATCATGCTGCCCTTTCTATCGGATAGAAACTCCCTTTCCAAAAAGGTGGCATTTCTCGAAAAGAACGTCTTTGCTTCTTTGATATAGTAGAACTCGTATCGCATCGAGTCTTCGGGATACCCCACAAAATAGCACAAGTCGGATTTACTATCCAACTTATCTCCCATTAATCGCTTCACATAAGCGGGACAACCCCATATCCTAATATGTTTGTAGTTGGGTTTCCGGGAATGCCAAAGTTCATAAGGTGTGGATTTAACTGCTTTGGTGTTAACTCTATTCAACAAATACGCGGCAGTACGAAGTGCATGACCCCACAAGTATGCCGGTAAGTTTGTGAACCCCATCATTGATCGAACCATATCTAATAATGTTCGATTCCGACGTTCGGAGACTCCATTAAGTTGAGGAGTTCCCGGTGGAGTCCATTGAGATTGTATCCCATTCTCTTTTAGATAGTCAATGAACTCGATGCTCAAGTATTCTCCACCACGATCGGATCGCAGCTTCTTAATACTTCGTCCGAGTTGCTTCTCTACTTCGTGTCTAAAATCTTTGAACCTTTCAAATGTTTCAGACTTGTACTTCATCAAGTACACATACCCATACCTAGAATAATCGTCGGTAAAGGTAGCGAAGTAGTTATATCCACCCTTCGCACTAACACTTAGTGGACCACATACGTCTGTATGGATCAAATCCAAAAGACCCTCGGTTCATTCCATTTTCCCTTTGTAGGGTGATTTGGTCATTTTCCCTTTAAGGCAGGATTCACAAGTTTGTAGTGATTTCACGTCCTCCAAAGAGAACAATCCTTCACTGACAAAATCGTTCACCCTTCTTAAAGAGACATGACCTAATCTAGCGTGCCAAAGTTGTGCGGGGTTTTGATCTATCTCCTTACGTTTTGCTGATATAACATTAATAGGTATTTCATTTGGATTTAGTTCATACAAGTTGTTTAATAGTCGTCCTTTGCAAATTAAATTCTCATTCTTTTGTATAATGCAAATCGAATTTCCAAAAACAAAAGTAAAACCTTCAATATCTAATACAGGAATAGAAATAAGGTTTCTAATGAGCGACGGAACAAATAAACAATCGTTCAAAACAATAGGAAAACTAGAATCCAAAACATTTAAGTAAATTGTGCCAATGGCTTCAGCAGCAACTCTTGCTCCATTCCCCATCCTTAGGTAGGTCTCGACCGCTCTAAGCCTTCGACTTCTTGTCATTAGCTGCAAATCATTGCACAAATGTGAGCCACAGCCCGTATCCAATACCCAAGAAGAAGAGTTGACAAACAAATTTACGTCAATGAAATATGTACGCTTTTCAGAACCTTTCTGCTTTAGGTAAGCCTTGCAGTTGCGGCGCCAATGTCCTTTCTTTCCACAGTGATGGCAAGCATCATCAACTTGCTTACCAACCTTTGCTTTGGGGCCCCCACTACCTTCACCCACTTCGAACTTGCTGTTTGGAAAGAGAACTCTTTCCTTTCTCTTCTTTTGGAAAGAACTCTTCTTTCCAGAAGTAGCAGCAATGAGAACAGACTTCTCTTTCTTAATGGTGGACTCGAAGCTGACCAACATGTTCATTAACTCATCCAAGGGGGGATCTAGTTTGTTCATGTTGAAGTTCACTATGAACGATTCATAGGAACTAGGAAGGGACAACAGGATCAAATCCAACGAGAGCTCGGCAGGGAGGGTGACATCGAGATTCACTAGCTTTTCAAGGAGAGTGATCATTTTGAGACAGTGCTCGTGGACCGAAGTCCCTTCGCGCAGTCTCGCTGTGATCAACTCCTTTGTAGCAGCGTACCTCGATGCCCTAATATTCTCACTATACATGCTATCGAGATGAGCCTTTATATCGAAGGCATGCATGTGAGACTCATATTTCCTCGCAAGCGCGGGCTCCATGGCGGCTATCATATAGCACCTAGCATGAGTGTCATCTTTCTTCCAAACTTCATAAGTTTCCTTTTCAGCATCAGTCGCTGTGGCAGGTATAGTGGCGGGAAGCCTCTCGTTCAAAACATAGAGACGCCCCTCAACAGTTAGCACAAGCTTAAGACTAAGCAACCAATCTAGGTAATTAGGGCCATTGAGTTTATTGTCGAGGATTGACATTATGGGATTCTTAGACATGATTATCTGAGACATATAGAGAAGAGGATTATTAGAAATTCGCGTTAAATGATGGTTACAATTAAATGTTTGGACTTATGTTATTTAATTGTTCTCCCACTAACTTTATCGAGTTCCACTTCCCTCTAGTAGACAAACGAGAAAACTGATTTTTCTTAATGGGCTTTAGGTCCAATAGACAAATATAACCCGTAGTTAATCTAGCCCGATTATATTTGCCCAAAGGTAGATCACAATCAATCATATCCACAATATGACCCTAAATTAATTTTCCTCACACTTGATAATGACCTAAGTTAATCTCGCGAATATCAAAATCGTCGTGTGTCAAGTCTAACCTACCAATCAAAGATGCTCATAGAACTTGATTATGCCAAACTAATGCAGTCCCTAGTTAATCTAGCCGGCCACGTTAATCCAACATAACCCATTTCTATGGCTACCTTCATCAATATGTCAATTGAATTACAACTTACTCTACCATAGCACTCCCCGCTAACACGACTTACTGCACTACAGCAAAGGGCTACACATAATCCAACCGTTGGCAGAAGGAAAGAAATAACTCAACAGATTGGGTTTTTCTTTATAGCTTGAAATGATTCTCAATTAGATTAATAATGAGGGGTTTTATTAAAAGTTTTATCTCATCAGAAGGTTCGGATTGGTCTATGTGATTCCTACATCTATGTTCTCTAAAGGTATATGGAAACGCATATTGTCCTAAGAGGAACATACGACCTAATTACATAATTAATTACATTAATTAATTATCGGGTTTTTCAAAATAATTATAGAACCTCAACTAGCATAAATCATTCAAATAATGTTGAGGTACTACTAATTAAGTTGAACTTATAATCAATATTATATATGTGTTCTATTAATTGAAATCAATTTAACAATTTAAATCAATTTAATTAATCTAGCACCTATTTACTAAAATAGATGATTGTTGACTCAATTATCTAATTGGGATTAATTGAAAATAATTTTCCAAAAATTAAAATCAATTTGTTTTAAGTTTAATTTTAGAAATCTGAAATATTTTTTTTTTTTTTTTTTTAGTGAACCGGTTCGGCCCAAGAGGGCTCGCGCTTCTTCTGATCATCAACCCTCAAACATTATTGACTAGAGTTCGAGTGCGGGCGCTGGGGTGCAGGCCCAATTAGGCTTGACTCCCGTGAGGGAGGGTTTTAGTTTTGCTGAATGCGAGGATGGTGCTGAGATCGGCAAGATATTTCGTGAGCAGGCGACTCCTAGAGATCGCGAGTTATGGGGCAAAATGAGCCTGGACCATCGCATTGATCGCTCCAACTACCATTTGGCAAAGGTACTTCTGCCATTTCTTCATTTTCTCTTTTCCCTTCGTTCTTTTTCTTATTTATTGGTGAAGGATTATGTTCTCATAATTCTAGTTTCATATACAGTTGCAGACGTTGTGGGCCACCTGCCCCTCTCAGCGGAGTGATACCCTCCGCGAGGCGTATAACCGGTTGAAGAAAGACCGCAAGCAGCTGAATGACGAGAAACAGCTGGTGGAGAAGCGAAACGAAAGGTTGGAGGAAGATATGAGGAGCTTGCGCGTGGAGGTCGACTCGCTCAGGGATAAGATGGCTTTGATGGAGGAGGAGCATAAGCATACTCTGAGCCAACTGTCTGAAGCCATGGACAATAGCTCCTTGCGATATGAAGAAGGTCGTCGTGTGGGTCGAATGGAGTTCCTTCATACCCCTCTTGGAGAGCAATTTAGGGATGAGTTTGTGAAGGCTTTTCTGGCGAGACTCTGGAAATCCATGCTTTTCTTCCGGAGGGCTCTTCCCGTTTCCAAATTCTTCTGGTCAGAGGGGATTCGGGTTGCACAAGCAGAGATTCATGCTGCGGGGTTCTCCCTGAAGCTAGATGAAAAAGAAATGTCCAAAAAGGCCAGCCAGAACATTCCTGGTTGGGGAGGAGATCCTTCCGAGCCTGCGAACTTAGCCTGGTGGACGCCAATTATTTTGTCCGTTGCGAACCGGATATGCCCTCGCCCCTCCGAACAGGCTGGTCCTTCGACGACGGCGGTTGTCGGAAAAGAATTTGAAGAGGATGCTCTAGGAGATGCCGTTGATGTCTATAATCCTGCTGACGATGAAGGTGATGCGACCCCCGATGATCTCGCCGAGGGATCTCCTGCATAGATTATGGGTCGTTTTCCCAAATTCGCCATTTTTTTTTTTTCGCTGTTCTAAACTAATATTCTATTTATGCTATTTTTCCCAATTTATAGGGTGTGTTTTCATACCTTATGATTTTGTTCTGTTAGTATTGCTTGCCGTTTTGTTTGTTGATGGGCCAGTTCGCGCGAACCGGTTGATCTCCCAGGTTCTCGGGGATCGTGTTGCGAGCTTTTGTCTTTATCTCTCCCTGCCGAGGTCTTGGGGATATTTCCTATCGTCTTTACGACCTTGTTACTTTTTCTTTTTTCGAGCTGCAGCCTTAGGAATTTTTCCGGCCCTTTTCGTACTATCGCGACTACCTTTTGGGCCGAAGCCACGGGGATTTTCCAACCCTTTTCGCACTATCGGGACTACCTTTTGGGCCGGAGCCACGGGAATCTTCCAACCCTCTTCTATATGTTCGCATCTACCTTTCGGGCCGGAGCCACGGCGATCTTCCAACCCTTTATATATGTTCGCGACTACCTTTTGGGCCATAGCCACGGGGATCTTCCAACCCTTTCCTCTCTTCTCTTTTTATTTTTTTTGCGATAAATAAAAAAGGGACACACGAAAGATTTTTTTTACGTGGAAACCTCCCGGAATGAGAGGAAAAACCATGGGGCCGGGGCCCATGTGCGACCAGATTCACTTATTAAGGAGAGTTACAACTTTTTTTTTTTTTTTACTAACCTGTCGTTGCGGTCTACTTGTTGGGTTTCGGGCACGCATACGCAGCGGAAAACAAAAATTTAATGTGATTTAAACGACTTCAAAGCACACAAGTACATGCCCGACAAATTAAAATCAATTAATTGCGTACCTTTGCGCTTCCAGCGAAATTAAAAACAACACACGTGCTAAATAATTTAACCGAATTTAAATCAATTAACATGCTCGCGTTTAAATCAATTAACATGCTTGCAAAGATTAAAAACGATTACACATAATCACATAAAATCATACGATAGCAAACATGAATTCATAGTTTAAACGTAAACGAATCGAAACTAGGGTTTCGTAAATTTACCTCTTGAAGCGTGAGGTAGGAGCGTTTAGCAAGTCGAGATTGCTACGGAAACCAATCCGTACAATCGGGGCAGCAGCGGCAGCAGCGGCGAATCGGCCACGGCGGCGCGTGAGGTACACGCGCAGTCTTCCGGGGTAGCGCGTGGGGCAGCGTGCGGCTTCGGCTCGTGCGCTGCTCTTCGATTCCTTGATCTTTGATCTTCCTCCTCTCGGATTTCACCTCGTATACTTCGATCTACTAAACACGTGGCACTAGACACGTAACAGTTAGAAAAACGGAAGAAAAAGAGAAGGAAAGAAGCTACCAAACCAATCGGCCGATGGACGGCCGATTCCGGCGAAACGGCGGGGAGGACGGCGGTGGTGGCCGCGGAAAGAGAGGCCGAGAGAGAGAGGGGTGGACGGCTAGGGTTAGGGTTTTTTGTTGTGTATTTGTGCAAGACCTATAAATCAAGTATTTATATGTCTTGCATAAAACCCTAGCGGGCTTAAGTTGGACCGGGCCCAACAGCTTAAGTCCGTTAGTACTTTTACTTGCTCGTCTCTCTTAATTCAATGACCGGAAAATTGCAACAATTACATTTTCGGAATCATTATAATATCCTCGTCATTACGAGTGCCATCTTTCATTTTCCAACTTTCCAAAAGTGGAAACCCTAGTTCAGTGCACTTTCTAAATTTGGAAACTTCCCGATTTAGAAAGTTCACTAACACGTTCGCCTATTCTTTTCCTTTTCTTATTCTCATTCATAATTCCAAATTACGAATGTTGGATCCAATCATATTGACTTCCAATCATGCAAAGATAAACTATTTTATCTCTGACCGTTTATTCAAAGATCTCATGTGCACGAGCAGTGTGACCCTCGATGGTTCAGGTGTAAGCTAGCCGTGGGCCCACAACCCTTTGTGGTCAAAACTCGTCCCCTTAGAGTTACGATTAAGATGAAACTCGTTTCACCTTAATCACCCAACGAATCAAGATTGGCGTCTAGCAACTACGCGTCATGATTCCCTAGATACAAATGAAGTGCCTGCAAGAACCTTCAGATATAGTTAACGTACAGTACGGTCCCTTCGATACATATGTCCCGATCGAACTAGAGGCATTGGTTCATCGAGACCTCTTTATATGTTCGATGACGGTGCGATCGTTCCAAGTGTTGTAATCGTCACGTGCATGACTTAGAGAATCGAATTCTCTAATCATCACTTAGTCAGCTCTGGCCAGAGACTTAGAATGATAACAAACTTTCAGAACACACAGGACATCCAAGACTATTCTAGCGATCGAATCCCCGACTACAATGCACAGACCTCCCACTAGATTTCGGACTGCACGAACACTGGCCCTTGGGATGGTCCTCGGTGGAACTCAGAGACAGGTCACGATACAGCTGGTCCTCTAGTGAAGTCACGGTGATGTCTAGGTCATAAGGACTAATGGTGTACAACTATACCATAGATATCAATACTCGATTATTGGGAACCACTTAGAGATTTCTAGGGTGAGGGAGTTCAGTGAACTCGTCAACTTACGAGCACCCACTTATGCATGCCGATATCACAATACCGTTTACTGATGAGATGCAGTACACATACACTAAGTGCTAGTCTTCTAATGGGAAAGGCCGATATCCTCATTGGTGTCGTAACCCTTCGACTAGGAACACGTTTAACAGTTATAATACTTAAGTAAATATCTCACGATCCTAACGATCAATTACTAGTACTTGTAATAACTGTAAGGACTATATCTATGCTTGTGACAAAGGGACAAAGATATAGAATGCCAAGGTGTTTTATCATTAATACGAATAAAGGTTCGTTTATTACCATAATAAATACGAAAGACCACAGCCACAAGTTGGCTTGTTGGTCACCTACTCTAACACTACTATGCATAGAATTTCCTAAGGTGGCATACATTCCATGTTCTTGGTATTTTTTTTCCTTTTCGATCTTGTAGCTCGTAGGCGCCACCCGCTGCGACCTTCTTCACTGTGTTGGACCTTCCCAATTAGCCTCTAGCTTGCCCGTGGGTTTCAATGCATGGGCTCGCCGTAGTACGAGATCGCCTACTTGAAAACTTCTCGGATTGACTTTTCGATCGTAGCTGGCTCTGATGCGATTTTTGCTATCTCTCATCTTCAAGTCTGTTGCTTCTCTTTTTTCGTAGCAAAGATCTCAATGTTCTCGCATCATTTCTTCATTCTCTCTATCATCATATTCGCGAACCATTAATGATTCCAGGCCTATCTCCGCAGGTACGATCGCTTCCATCCCATAGACTAAGCCGAAAGGTGTTTCTCCTGTAGCCCTTTTGGGTGATGTCCGATAAGACCATAGAACTGAGTCTAATTCTTCTACCCAACCACCGCCTGCCTTTTCCATGCGTTTCTTTATACCATCCACCAAGATCCTGTTGATTACCTCGACTTGCCCGTTTGCTTGTGGGTGCGCCACGGATGTGAAACGTTGGGCGACCTTCATCTCTGTGCACCATTCCGTTATTTTTTTACCATTGAACTGCGTGCCATTATCCGATATAATAATTCTAGGGATTCCGAATCGGCAACAAATGTTTTTCCAAATAAATTTCATCACCTCATCTTCAGTAATTCGCGATAACGCCTCGGCTTTTACCCATTTCGTAAAATAGTCTACGGCTACGATCAGGTACCTCTTTCTACGAACCTCCATGGTAAAGAAGCCTACTAGATCGATCCCCCACTGCGCGAAAGGGCATTGTGACGATATGATTTTCATGGGCTCTCCTGGCTGACGTGCTACGATGGCGTGTGCTTGACAATTAGGGCATCGTCTTACATATTGCGTGGCTTCTTTCTTCATTGTAGGCCAGTAATACCCTGCCCGCAATAGCTTTTGTACTATTGTTCTCGCTCCTTCGTGATTGCTACACCATCCTTCATGTACTTCTTTTAGCACATATTCAGCTTCGTTGCTCCCTAGACATCTTGCGTCTACATGCGAGTACAATCTTTTAAAAAAGGTTTCACCTATTAAATAGAAATGCCGGGCCATGTATTCCACTCGTTCTCGCGTGCGACGGTATGAGATTGTGTTGCCTTTGAGGTAATTAATGATTGGTGTTCGCCAGTCCTCCTGATCCTCCACCTTTGCAACAAGTTTCTCGCCATTACTTTCTAAAAACCGTCCGCCAGTAGATAATATGGTTATATTCCGCTCGCTGCAATCCACAGATGAACTACCGATTTTGGATAAGAAATCAGCTTGTGTGTTCGATTCTCGCGGGATCAGGATGATTTCGCACTCTTCAAAGCCTTCGACCAGCGTTTTGATAACTTTCACATATGCTTCCATTCGTACTTCCTTAATCTCGTATTCTCCCGCCAGTTGATGCACGACCAATTGAGAATCGGAATGAACTCTTGCCTTTTTTATTCCCATTTTTTGTGCTATCTCCAATCCCTGTGCCAAGGCCTCGTACTCGGCTTCATTATTTGATGCTCTCATATTAAACTTTATAGCGAAGTCGAACTCTTCTTTGTTGGGTTTTATGAGTAACACACCTGCTTCTGCGCCTTGATTCGTGGAAGATCCGTCCACATACACATCCACCAGTGCTTGCCCTTTTATTGCGGTCCGGGGCTCGTATTCGACATTGTATTGGCCTAATTCCATGGCCCATTTGACCATGCGCCCAGATGCTTCGGCGTTCCCTAATGTCTGTGGTAGGAGATAGCTAGTCCTCACTATTATAGTATGTGATAGGAAGTGTGGCCTTAATCGCCTTGCCGTTGTGATGAGGGCAAGACCAACCTTTTCAACTTCGGGATAACGAAACTCCGCGCCTTGTAAGATTTTACTTACATAATACATAGGCTGTTGTTTTCTATCCTTCTCTCTGAACAACACTGAGCTGATAGACTCATTCCCTGCAGCTAAGTACATGCAAAGAATCACTCCTTCTTCTGGGGGGGATAACGAAGGGAGTCTTGAAAGGACCTGTTTCAGATTCTCGAAAGAGGTTTGGCATTCCTCCGTCCAGGCGAACTCTTTCCCCTTTCGTAATGCTCGGAAAATCGGAAAGCTGTGTTCGGCAAGTCGTGATACGAACCGGCTGAGTGCTACAACTTTCCCCGCCAGAGTTTGTACTTCTTTGATTGTCCTTGGGGTAGTCATTGCTGTGATCTCCCTCACTTTTTTCCGGGTTAACTTCTATGCCTTGTTTAGTGACCATATATCCAAGGAACTTTCCTTTGCGGACCCCGAAAGAGCATATAGCAGGGTTCAACTTCATGCCATATCTTCGAAGAGTTAAGAAGGTTTCCGCGAGGTCAGCTATATGAGATGTGGCCTTGCGACTCTTCACTAACATGTCGTCCACGTACACCTCAAGGTTTCGCCCTAATTGCTTAGAGAACACCTTGTCTACACGCCTCTGATATGTTGCACCCGCATTTTTTAAGCCAAACGGCATAACTTGATAATAGTAAGTGCCTCCCGAGGTGATAAAACTAACCTTAGGTTGGTCTATGACGTCTAGTCTAACTTGGTGATATCCTTGCGAGGTCGCGAAAGTCTATGCACATACGCCATTTACCGCCTGGTTTAGCTACTAGAACAGCGTTTGAAAGCCATTCGGGGAACTGGATTTCGCGTATATGTCCGATTTGTAGGAGTTTGTCCACTTCCTCCTTGATGATAGCGTCTTTGATTGCTCCGAAATGCCTTTTCTTCTGTTTCACTGGTCGAACCTTTGTGTTAATGTGTAGCTTATGAACCATGATGCTTCGGTCTATTCCAGTGAGGTCTTCCGATTTCCATGCGAACACGTCCGAATTATCTCGCAACAAACCGATCAGCTGCTCCTTTATTTCTTTGTCTAGACCAGACCCTATTCGTGTGACGCATTATGGGTGATCGGGTATGACTTCGATCTCGATAAGTTCTTCGATGGTGCTAGTTCGAGTCGAAGTTGCCTCCGCTGTGTTGGTTCGCACTTTCTTCCCATCCATGGTTCCGCCTTGTGATTCCCTGCCCCTTTTGCTCTTCTCTCCCTGACGAACTGATTCCACATAACACGACCGAGAGCTCGTTTGGTCTCCAATGACTTCTCCGACCTCACTTCCTACAGGAAATTTTAGCTTCATGTGATATGTCGAAGGAATCGCTCGGAAGATATTAATCATAGGCCTTCTGAAGATCATATTATATGAGGATTCCGGCGCATCAACTATCATAAAATTAACTGTTTTAATTTTCACGAGCGGGGCCGTTCCTAGAGACACCGTGAGCTTCACTTGGCCCATTGGACGAACTGACCCTCCATTGAAACCATATAACATGGTGGATACCGGCGCAACGTCCACTTCGAGGTCCATGCGTTATAGACAATCATAAAATAGAACATTCACCGAACTACCAGTATCCACAAAGATCCTTGAGACATCATAACCAGCGACGTTAGAGGTTATCACTAGAGCATCTGCGTGCGGCGTGTCTAAGGCGCAGCAATCGTGAGGCCCAAAAGAAATAACGGGATGAGCTTCAGCCTTAACGCTAATCTGGTTTACTTCGACTTTCCTGATGGTTTGAAGGCGGTAATGTCGCGCTCGGTTTGAGTCTCCGTCCGTCGGGCCGCCAATGATCATACTGATGAACCCCCTTTTCACTATGGGTTCTACCTCATCTTCTTCATTTCTCCGTCTTTTCTCGCTATCCCTCCCTCTTTTAGAATTCTCTTCTATGACGTATTCTGACAGAGCTCCTAATCGCACCAACCTTTCCAATTCGTCCCGTAAGGTGAAGCACCCATTGGTCTCATGACCATAATCATTATGGAAATGACAATATCCGCTCGCGACTGCGGTTCCCCTTGGTGGTTCACTATGTCCCCTTGGCCATCGTAGTTTGGGGTGTTTGGCTATACGCTCGAGAATAACAGATTTGGGTAACGTGAGTTCCGCATACCTGTCGAACTGGGGATCTCCTACTTTGAATCTGGGTCCTCCTGATGTAGGAAACTGGTTGCTTCTTCTTGCGCTAGGAGAGTAATGTGTCTCCGGCTGCTCTTCTTGTATCTCCATCAATGAGCGAACATTAGTTCGAAATTTTTCGCCGTTTCTATGCGGAGCTCGAACGATACGCTTATCGCTACTTCCCATATCTCTAGAACGTTCTCCTTCTTTCATCTTACGACATTCTTCTAAATTGATGTATTTTTCTGCGCGTTCCAACAATTCTGCGAAGGTTGAGGCGTTTCTTTTGGCTAATGATCGGAAGAAATCGCCGTCTTGCAATCCTTGGACGAATGCGCTGACGAGGATTTCGGGAGGTGTCACAGGGATTTCCAACATCTCTGCGGAGAAGCGCTTCGCATATTCGCGCAAATCTTCTCTTTCCTTTTGCCTTAGTCTAAATAAGACCATCGCCGTTTTCAGCTGTTTTCTTGAACTTGAAAAGTTACGCAGAAATTTCGTGCTAAAATCTTCGAAAGAGGTGATGGACTCTCTGGGCAAGCTGTTGAACCAGAGTTGAGCATTCTTTATTAGCGTGGTGGTAAATACGCGGCACCGTATTCCATCTGTATATAGGTGCAGCGTTGCTATGCTTTTGAATCGATACAGGTGATCCAAAGGATCACCTATCCCATCATAGAAAAAACCTACAGGAGTGAATGTGGACGGCAGCGGATCTTGCAAGATATTCCACGCAAACGGTCCGGCTTCTATGATATCAGTCGACCGACTAACATGGTGCTGCCTCACTTCTCTAGCGTTTCTCCTTTCTTTAATCGCATCCTCTTGATCCAGGGAATTGAAGCTATCTCCTCTTCCTTCCGAATGGTCTGCATGTATTCGCACTTCTCGTGGCATGCTAGACGGAGGCTCTCCCTGGGTAGGTATTCGCCGTTCTCGTAATTGAGCGAGTTCTTTCTTCATATCTTCCATTCGAAGAATGCCATTTTCGCGCTCCTGCTCAAGCTTCTGGATGTTTTATTTTTTAGCAACGATCTGGGTCGACAAATATTCTTCTTCCCTCGTGCTTTTTTCCGCGGCCGACGCTTCTTTCTTTTCGTTTTCTCGAGCTTCTTTTAACTCGCCTTCGAGTTTATGAACTTCTTCTTTGTGTATTGCTAGTCTCCGTTGTTCTACACCCAAAGCGATCTGCTGATGTAATAGATCCATGAGACCTTGAGTGGTTTCTTTGATTTTATCCCCGTGGACCTCCTTGTTATTTAGCTTGTTCCGATCGGACATCTCGCCCATAGATGTATTGTTCGGGAGGATCTCCTACGGGGATACATCCATGATATCCCTCGATTTTTTTGTGGGGGGAGTTTTTGTCACTAATTCGATTTCCAACCGTTTCGTGATGCCTTCACCCTTCATAATTTTACTCACGCCTTAACTCTGACTCGTGTTTCCCACAGACGGCGCCACTTGAAGGTGTTGAAAGCTCGCACCCTCAAGAATTTCCCACCGGGACTCCGGTTATGAGTCTTCCGATAGAAATCCTAATATACAGATAATGATCAGAATATTTATCGATATTTTATTACTCTCTTTTTTGTTTTATGTTGTTGTGTCTGCCTAGAACGATTGTTACCAAGGTTTTTATAAGCTAATTGTTTCCCGGCAATCAAGGGGATAGATTGCGTCCATTATTCCCGTCCCTTCTTCTTGGTCTTGATCTTGGGCCTTATACAGAAGATCTGATTGTCGCTAAATCTTATTCTCATGCTAAACTCGCGCCATCCCCCCTTCGGTCGCCCATTAACTCGCTTGGGCCGTCGTTCCGTTCCATTGGGCCTTGTTTGAGTGTACTGGAGAGAAAACCAATAAAAGACATATGTTACCCTTTGGGCCGAGCTTTGTTCGATAGGTCTATTTGGGCTTAGTTATCATGAAATTCGTCCCACTTGGCCCAATCTCCATGCGAGCTGCCCTTTTCGCTTCCGGGCCCATTACAAATGGCTGGTATATCTATATATATATATATATATATATATATATATATATATATATATATATATATATATATATATATATATATATATAATATATATAATATATATACATATATATATATATATATATAAAGTAAATGCTTATGAATATATATACATATATATTAGAGTATGTATAGTGCACACATGTATTAGCATATCACATAATTTTAAAACTTCACATATCGCATATCTTTGAAAATTTACGCAGTCAAGTAAAATTTGTTGCAATGAATAAAATTAATTAAAATATACCAATTTATATAGGATGAATAGGGAAATTGAAAATGAGGGGTGTTACAGTGAGACTCATATTTCGTCGCAAGCGTGCGCTCTATGGCGGCTATCATGTAGCACCTAGCATGAGTGTCGTCATTCTTCCATGCTTCATAAGTTTTTTTTTGCAGTAAACCGGTTCGGACCGAAACAGTTCGGTTCGGACCGAAAAAGTCTTGTTCAGATCGGTCCAACATGCCGAATTAGTGGGTTGGGTCAGTCATACCAAGAACCGGTCAGACTGAACCGAATCAACGTCGATTCCGTCAGTTGGATCGAACAGAACCATCGAACCGGCTGGTCCGACCGGTTCAATCCAAACAAAATTAAAAACAACAAGTTTAATTAAATTTTAGATCCGATTTTCCAATTTAAAACAATTTTAAAGCGGGAAAAAAATTATAAACAATATTTCCAAAATATTTTAAACTTTCGAAAACACCCAATTGAATAATACAACAATCACAATTTTAATAAATCGAATATGCATTAAAATTAAGCATAATACATTAAACGCAATTAATTGCGCAACGAGCTCTGATACCACTGTTGGGAATCGAACACGTGTACACAGCGCAAAACAAAAAATTTATATGAAAAATGATTTTATTCATATAAACACATATCCAAAAATAACAATTAATTGCTTACCTAAATGCTTCCGGCGAGAATTAAAGTACAACATGCTTATAAATAATTCGATAATTAAATCACATAGCATGCTCGTAGTAAATCACGAATTCATACATAAAAAATCACGTATAGTAATTCACGAAAACTCATACTGTGTATATTAACATTTAATTTAATCTAATTAAATTAAAAACTAATTAAAAACGGATCCGAAAATTACCTCTTGAAGCGTGAGGCGAATTCTCGGATTGAAGCAAACTGCCACGGAAACCAATCCATGCTGTCAGGAGCAGCGGCGGAGAAACGACGGCGACAGATGCGCGGGCCGCGGCGGCGCGTGTGAATCACGCTCTGTCTTGGGGTGGTGAGTGAGGGCGCGTGCAGCGTCTGTTCGGCGGGTGCTTCTCGGCGATTTGACTCCTTTGTCTTCCTTCTCTCGGATTTTCCCTCGTATATTGACTTCTACTAAATACGTGGCACTAGACACGCAAAAGTTGGAATAAACGGAAGAATAAAACAAAAATAAAAGAGCTACCGAAGATTATCGGCGCGTGAGCACCGATTCCAGCAACGGGGCGACAACGGAGGCGACGGCGGCGGTGGAGGATGGCCGTGGACATGAAGAAAAGCAGTTAGGGTATTTTATGAGTGTTGTATTTGTGCAAGACCTATAAAAATTGTATTTATAGTGTCTTGTATTAAAGCCCTAACGGGCTTAAGTTGGATCGGGCCCAACAACTTAAGTTCGTTAGTCTTTCTTCGCTCGTTTCTCAAACTCAATGATCGGAAAATTATAAAGATTATATTTTCGGAATCATTGAAACGTGATTGTCATTACGAATGCCAATTCTCGATTTCCAATTTCTAAAAGTGGAAACCCTAATTCAGTGGACCTTCTAAATTTGGAAACTTCCCAATTTAGAAAGTTCACTAAGATGTTCGCCTAGTTCTTTTCCTTTTCGTATTCTCATCTACAATTCCAAATTACGAATGGTGGACTCAATCATATCGACTTCCAATTATGCAAAGATTAAACATTTTTATCTTCGATCGTTTATTCAAGGAACTCGCGTGCACGAGCAGTGTGACCCTAGATGGTTCAGGTATAACCTAGCCATGGGTCCACAACTCTTTGTGGTTTAAACTCGTTCCTAGAGTTACAATTAAGATGCAACTTGTTTCAACTTAATCACCCAACGAATCAATATTGGCGTCTAGCAACTACGCATCATGAATCCCTAGATACAAATGAAGTGCTTGCAAGAACCTTTTGATATAGTTAGTGTACACTACGATCCCTTCGATTCATATGTCCCGATTGAACTCGAGGCATTGGTTCATCGAGACCTCCTTAGTAGTTCAATAACTCTGTGATCGTTCTAAGTGTTGTAATTGGTACGTGCATGATTTAGAGAATTGAATTCCTTAATTATCACTTAGTCAGCTCTAGCCAGAGAATTAAAGATTACAAACTATGAGAACACACAGGACATCCATGACTATTCTAGCGATCGAATCGCCGACTACAATGCACAGACCTGCCACTGTATTTTGGACTGCACGAACACTGGCCCTTTGGGCGGTCCTCGGTGGAACTCAGGGACATATCACGATACAGCTGGTCCTCTAGTGAAGTTACGGTGATGTCTAGGTCTTAAAGACTAATGGTGCACAACTATACCATAGAGATCTCTGCTCGATTATTGAGAACCACTTAGAGATATCTAGGGTGAGGGAGTTCTGTGAACTCGTCAACGTACGAGCACCCAGTTAAGCATGCTGATATCACAATACCGTTTACTAATGACACGCAGTACACATACACTAAGTGCTAGTCTCTTAATGGGAAAGGCCGAAATCCTCATTGGTAGCGTAACCCTTCGACTAGGAACACGTTTAACAGTTATAATACTTAAGTAAATATCTCACAGTCCTAAAAGATCAATGACAAGTAATTGTAATAGCTGTAAGGACTATATCTATGTTTGAACAAGGGACAAAGATATAGAATGCCAAGTTATTTTATCATTAATACGAAAAATGATTATTTATTACAAGAATAAATGGAGAGACCACAGCCACAAGTTGGCTTGTTGGTCACCTACTCCATTAGAGTTATTGCGCATTCAGTTTTGCGTGAGTGCCTTTGTGCACTATTGTAATCGTCTATGTTTGTGCTTGTTGTTTTCTGCGATTGTGTTTGTGCACTATTGTAGCTCATGTTTTCATTAGAGTTTTTGGGCATGCACTTTGCGCGAGTGCTTTTCTACATTTTTTTGTACGTGTATGTTTGTGCATGTTGATTTGGCGAGTGTTTTTGTGGATGTGTGTTGACGCGTATACATGTCCTAGTGTTCGAGCGGGTATTTTCATTAGCGTTCTTGCGCATGCACTTTTGAGTGAGTACTTTTCTGCATTATGTTCTACCTGTATGTTTGTGCATATTGTTTTATGTGGGTTTTTTTTTTGGGCATGTTTGTTGATGACTACGCATGTCCTAGTACCGTAGCTCGTGTTTTCATTAGTGTTGTTGCGCATGGACATTGCCCGAGTGCTTTTCTGCATTGTTTTGTATGTGTATGTTTGTGCATGTTGTTTTGTGCGAGTGTTTTTTTGCATGTTTATTGTTGCGTATGAATGTCCTAGTATGTTTGTAGGTGTATGTTTGTTCATGTTGTTTTGTGCATGTCAGTTGATGCGTATGCATTCCCTATCGTGTACCTCATTGTTTCATTAGCGTTTTTGGGCATACACTTTGCATGCGTGCTTTTGTACATTGTTTTGTACGCGTATGTTTGTGCGAGTGTATTTGTACAAGTTTGTTAATGCGTATGCATGTCTTAGTATTGTAGCTCCATTTTTCATTAACGTTCTTGCGCATGCATTTTTGCGTGAGTACTATTCTACATTATGTTGTACATGTATACATGTGCATGTTGTTTTGTGTGGGTGTCTTTTTGGCATGTTTGTTGATGATTATGCATGTCCTAGTATTGTAACTCATGTTTTCATTAGCGTTGTTGCGCATGCACTACTTTGCGCGACTGCTTTTCTGCATTGGTTTGTATGTGTATATTTGCGATTGTTGTTTTATGCAAGGTTTTTTGTGCATTTTGTTTTGTGCAAGGTTTTTTGTGCATATTTGTTCATGCGTATTGATGCCCTAGTATTGTGATTCTTGTTTTCATTAGCGGTTTTGCTCCTGCACTTTTGCGCGAGGACTTTTGTGCCTTGTTTTGTACGTTTATATTTATGCATGTTGTTTTGTGCGAGTGTTGTTGTGCATTTTTGTTGATTCTTTTCATGTCCTAACATTGTAGTTCGTGTTTTCATTAGCCTTTTTGCTAATGCACTTTTGCGTGAGGGCTTTGCTGCATTGTTTTGTACGTGAATGTTTGTTGATGCGTATACATGTCCTAGTATTGTAGCGCGTATTTTCATTAGCAATTTTGAGCATGTACTTTTGAGCGAGTGCTTTTATGTGTAACTTTTATGCGCATGTACGTTTACGTTTTTTAGCATCACGTTTTTTTAAATGTATGCCAGCAAGGTGAGTTTGATATGTTTTATATGGTATTGTCGTCGAGTATCTTTTCATTTCATCGGCCCATTAAATTATTTTCAATGCTTAATTGTAAAGCTTAAATATATACTTTTTTTAAATGATAATACTTTTTGATTTTATTTTAATTAAAATTGATACTATTAAATTATTTTAATTTCATTTATAAGATTTACTAGTTTTGCCATATGTGCTCTTTTAATATAAATATCCTAGAATATGTTTCTATACATTTTTGTGCATGTGTTTTTGTGCATTTTCATTATTGCGTATTCATGTCCTAGTAATGTAGTTCATGTTTTCATCATCTTTTTGCGCAAGCAATTTTGGGAATGAACTTTTGTACATTGTTTTTCGAGTGTATAGTTGTGCGAGTATTTTTGTGCATGTTTGTCGATGCGTATTCATGTCCGAGAATTGTAGTTTTTGTTTTCATGAGCGTATTTGTGCAAGCACTTTTGCTCGAATGATTTTCTTTATTGTTTTGATCGGGAATGTTTGTGCATGTTGTTTTGTGGAACTACTTTTGTGTATGTTTGTTGATGCGAATTCATATCCTAGTATTGTAGTTCGTGATTTCATTAGGATTTTTATGCATGCATTTTTGCTCGAGTACTTTTGTGCATTGTTTTGTACGTGTATCTTTATTCATGTTTATTTATGTGTATTTATGTCCTAGTATTGTAGTTCATGTTTTTATAAGCGTGTTTGCGCATCAACTTTTCCACGAGTACTTTTGTGCATTGTTTTATACGTTTATGTTTGTGAATGTGGTTTTGTCTGAGTATTTTTGTGCATGTTCGTTGATGCGTATGTCCTAGTTTTGTAGTCTGTGTTTTCATTAGCAGTTTTGGGCATGCTCTTTTGAGTGAGTGCTTTTCTTGATTGTTTAGTACGTCCATGTTTGTGCAAGTTGTTTTGTGCGAGTGTTTTTGTGCATGTTTTTTATGCCCATTAATGTCATAGAAATCTAGTTCGTGTTTTCATTAACATTTTGGCGAATGCACTTTCACGTGACTGTTTTTCTGCATCGTTTTGTAGATGTATGTTTGTGTATGTTGTTTTGTGCGAGACTTTTTGTGCATGCTTTTCATGCGTGTTATTGTCCTAGTATTGTAGTTCGTGTTTTCATTAGCATATTTAGCATGCACTTTTACGCGAGTAATTTTATGCATTGTTTTCTATGCGTATGCTTGTACATGTATGTTTGTGCATGTTTTTTTGATCCGTATCCATGAGCTACTATTATAGTTTGTGCATTCACTTTTGTTTTTGCGCATGCACTTTTACATGAGTGCTTTTCTGCATTTATTTGTACGTCTATGTTGGTGCATGTTTTTTTGGATGAATGTTTTTGTGTATCACTAGTGATATGTATTCATGTCCTAGCATTGTAGTTTATGTTTTCATTAGCGTTTTTATTGATGCACTTTTCGGGAACTACTTTTGTGCTTTGTTTTGTCCATGTATCTTTGTTCATGCGTATTCATATTCTTGTATTGTATTTCCTGTTTTCATTAGCGTTTTTGGGCATGTACTTTTGCGCGAGTGCTTTTCACGATTGTTTTGTACATGTATGTTTGAGTAAGTTTTTTGTGCATATGTGTTTATTTTGGCAATCAGGCACGTGTACGTTAAAGCTGGAAAATTTTTTTTGTATTAAAGCTGGAAAAATTGTAAACAATATTTCAGAAATATTTTAAACTTCTAAAAACACCCAATTAAATAATACAACAATCACAACTATAATAAATCGAACATGCATCAAAATAAGCATAGCATATAACAACGCAATTAATTGCACAACAAGCTCTAATACCACTGTTGGGAATCGAGCACGTGTACGCAGCGGAAAAAAAAATTTACGTGAAATAAACGGATTTAATTCAAATAATCACATCCCCGATAATTATTTAAACAATTAATTGCGTACCTTTGCGCTTCCAGCGAAAATTAAAAACAAGAATCATGCGAATTAAATTTATCGACAGTAAATCATTAAAAATTCTCGCAGTAAATCATGAATTTCATATAAACATTAAATACATATAAATTCACGAAAACATACTACGAGAACGAACATGTATAATTTAATATAATTAAATTAAAAACCTAATCGAATATCTGATTCGAAAATTTACCTCTTAAAGCATGAGATAGGCGCAAGAATCGAAGCAAGACTGCAACAGAAACCAATCCGTGCAGTCGGGAGCGACGGCGGCGGTGGTGCTAGCGACGGCGGTGCATGTGGATCACGCGTTGTCTTCGGGCGGGGCGTGAGGGCGCGTGCGGCGTTGGCTCGGGGGCTGCTCCTCGGTTCTTCGACTCTTTGATCTTTCTCCTCTCGGATTTCACCTCGTATACTTTGATCTACTAAATACGTGGCACTAGACACACAAAAGTTAGAATAGGCGGAAGAAAAGACAAGACGAAAAGAACTACCAAAAACCAATTGGCGCAAGTGGCCCATTCTGGCGACGAACGGCGGCGGTGGCGGCGGATGTGGGTGAGAAGTCGGCCGAGTGAGAGAGTTCCATCGGCTAGGGTTTTGTAATTCTGTTGTGTGTTTGTGCAAGACCTATAAATCATGTAGTTATAGTGTCTTGTATAAAAGCCCTAACGGACTTAAGTTGGACCAGGCCCAACAGTTTAAGTTCGTTAGTTCTTTACATGCTCGTTTCTCACGACTCAATGATCGGAAAATTGTAACGATTATATTTGCGGAATCATTGTATTGTCCTCGTCATTACGAGTGCCAAATCTCGATTTCCAATTTCTAAAAGTGGAAACCCTAATTCAGTGCACTTTCAAAATTTGGAAACTTCCCGATTTAGAAAGTTCACTAAGATGTTCGCCTATTATTTTCCTTTTCTTATTCTCATTTATAATTCCAAATTAAGAATGTTGGACTCAATCATATTGACTTCCAATCACGCAAAGATAAAACAATTTTATCTCTGACCGTTTTTTCAAAGATCTCGAGTGCACGAGCAGTGTGACCCTCGATGGTTCAGGTGTAAGCTAGCCATGGGTCCACAACCCTTTGTGGTCTAAACTCGTCCCTTAGAGTTACAATCAAGATGAAGCTCGTTTCACCTTAATCACCCAACGAAGCAAGATTGGCATTTAGCAACTACGCGTCATGATTCCCTAGATACAAATGAAGTGCCTGCAAGAACCTTTTGATATAGTTAACGTACAGTACGATCCCTTCGATTCATATGTCCCAATTGAACTAGAGGCACTGGTTCATGGAGACCTCATTAGTAGTTCAAAAATGGTGCGATCATTCTAAGTGTTGTAATCGGTACGTGCACGACTTAGAGAATCGAATTCTCTAATCATCACTTAGTCAGGTCTAGCCAGAGACTTAGAGATTACAAACTATGAGAACACACAAGACATCCAAGACTATTCTAGCGGTCGAATCCCCGACTACAGTGCACAGACCTCCCACTAGATTTCGGACTGCACGAACACTGACCCTTGGGGCGGTCTTCGGTGGAACTCAGAGACAGGTCACGATACAGCTGGTCCTCTAGTGATGTCACAGTGATGTCTAGGTCATAAGGACTAATGGTGTACAACTATACCATAGATATATCTACTCGATTATTGGGAACCACTTAGAGATTTCTAGGGTAAGGGAGTTCATTGAACTCGTCAACATACGAGCACCCACTTATGCATGGCGATATCACAATACCGTTTACTGATGAGATGCAACACCCATACACTTGTTAGAGTATGTGACCAATAAGCCAACTAAGTGTTGTGTTTTCTCATGCTACTCGTAAATAATCTATTTCAAATTAATGATAAAATACCTTTTGGCATTCTATATCTCTTATCCCATGCAAGCAGCATAGATATAGTCCTAACGAGTTACTCTATTACTGTGAGTTGATCTAGTAGAATCGTGAGATAACTCACCAATGTAATGTAACTGTTAAACCTTGTTCCTAGTCGATGGGTTACGCCAATAATGAGGATACCGGCCTTTCCCTTTTGAGACTAGCACATAGACTTGCTGAGACGCAGTACACATAGACTAAGTGCTAGTCTCAAAAGGGAAAGGCCGGTATCCTCATTATTGGCGTAACCCATCGACTAGGAACAAGGTTTAACAGTTACATTACATTGCTGAGTTATCTCACGATTCTACTAGACCAACTCACAGTAATAGAGTAACTCGTTAGGACTATATCTATGCTACTTGCATGGGATAACAGATATAGAATGCCAAATAAGATATTTTATTATTACGCACGAAAAACGATTGTTTTATTACAAGATAAAAGGAAAGACCACAGCCACAAGTTGGCTTGTTGGTCACCTACTCCAACAATCTCCCACTTGACCTAAAGCCAACTACTCATAAATCTAAGTCCCATCGACTCTCGATGTTTCTCGTGGACTGATCCTGACAATGGCTTGGTGAAGGGATCTGCAATATTGTCCTCCGAGGTGACTCTGTCTAGCTTGACTTCACCTCTCTCTATGATCTCTCGGATCACATGGTATTTTCTCAACACGTGCTTCGAGTTCTGATGAGCTCTCGGTTCCTTAGCTTGCGCTACGGCTCCGTTGTTATCGCAGTACAGCCGTACTGGATCGCTAGCGTTTGGAAATACACCCAACTCTTGGATGAATTTCCTAATCCATGACCCTTCCTTTGAAGCATCTGATGCTGCAATATATTCGGCCTCGGTGGTGGAATCAGCCGTCGTGCCTTGTTTGGAACTCTTCCAACACACGGCACCCCCGTTGACTTTGAATATATACCCCGAGTTTGACTTCGAGTCATCCACGTCCGATTGAAAACTAGAATCCGTGAAGCCTTCTAATTTCAACTCGGTATCCCCATAGACCAAAAACAAATCTTGAGTTCTTCGCAAGTACTTAAGAATGTCCTTCACAGCCTTCCAATGGGCTGGGCCGGGGTCAGACTGATATCTGCTTGTGACGCTCACAGCATATGCAATATCAGGTCGTGTACATAGCATGCCATACATTATGCTTCCTATAGCGGATGCATAAGGTGTCCTTTTCATCTCCTCGATTTCCATTTGCGTTTGAGGACTCATGAATTTCGAGAGACGAACCCCATGGGACATTGGCAAGAATCCCTTCTTGGATTCTTCCATGCTAAACCGTTTAAGAACGGTGTCTATGTACATGGATTGGGACAAGCCAAGCAATCTCCTCGATCTATCTCTATAGATCCGTATTCCCAATACGTAGGATGCTTCTCCCAAATCCTTCATCGAGAAACGTGTGGATAACCATACTTTAGTTGACTGCAACATCCCTACATCATTCCCAATGAGTAGTATGTCATCAACATAAAGTACAAGGAAAGTCACTGCACTCCCACTAACCTTCTTGTAGACACAAGGTTCCTCCGGGTTTTTCACAAATTCAAACTCTTTGATAGTTGTGTCGAACCTTTTGTTCCAACTACGGGATGCTTGTTTCAATCCATAAATGGATCGCTGGAGTTTGCAAACCTTTTGCTCATCTCCAGAAGATATGAAGCCTTCCGGCTGCGCCATGTAAATTTCTTCCTCAATGTCCCCATTAAGGAAAGCGGTCTTCACATCCATTTGCCATATCTCATAGTCATACCACGCAGAGATGGCCAGCAAAATCCTAATGGACTTAAGCATAGCAACTGGAGAGAACGTTTCCTCATAGTCAACTCCTTGCTTTTGAGTATAACCCTCCGCTACCAATCTAGCCTTGTAGGTCGATACCTTTCCATCTACTCCAATTTTCTTCTTATAGATCCACTTGCAGCCTATGTGAACGATTCCCTCGGGTGGGTCTACCAAGGTCCATACCTTGTTGGAGTACATAGAGTCCATTTCGGATTTCATGGCATTTAGCCAATGTCCCTTGTCTGTATCCGATACAGCTTCGTTGAAATTTCTAGGATCACATCCTTGGTCAACTTCATCAACGAGGAATAAACTATCGGGCGCTCTCCGAACTCTTTCGGATCTACGTAGCGACGGTTCAGGAGGTATATTAGTGGTTTGTTGAATTGGTTCATTATCTGATTGTTGTGCTTGAACTTCAGATTGTGGTTCTCGAACTTCTTCGAGATCAACTACACTGCCCTTTCTATCCGATAGAAATTCCTTCTCAAGGAACACGGCATTTCTCGAGACGAACACCTTTGCCTCGGAAACATAGTAGAATTCGTATCCCATGGAATCCTCGGGATACCCCACAAAATAGCATAGGTCGGATTTTCTATCCAACTTATCTCCCACTAGCCGCTTCACGTAAGCGGGACAACCCCATATCCTAATATGTTTAAGCAGCAAATACACGGCAGTTAGGAGTGCATGACCCCACAGGTATGCCGGTAACTCGGTGAACCCCATCATGGATCGAACCATGTCTAACAGTGTTCGATTCCGACGTTCGGAAACTCCATTAAGTTGAGGAGTTCCAGGAGGAGTCCATTGAGACAGAATCCCATTTTCTTTAAGATAGTCTATAAACTCAGTACTTAAGTATTCACCACCACGATCGGATCGTAGTTTCTTAATACGTCTACCGAGTTGGTTTTCTACTTGGTGTCTAAAATCTTTGAACTTTTCAAAAGTTTCAGACTTATACTTCATTAAGTACACGAAACCATACCTAGAATAATCATCGGTAAAGGTAACGAAGTAGTTAAAACCACCCCTACCACTAACGCTTAGTGGACCACACACGTCTGAATGGATCAAATCCAAAAGACCCTCGGCTCGTTCCATCTTCCCTTTGAAGGGAGTCTTGGTCATTTTTCCTTTAAGGCATGATACAATAGTTTGAAGTGATTTCACGTCCTCCAAGGAGAACATTCCTTCACTTACAAACTTGTTCATCCTTCTCAAGGAAATGTGACCTAGTCGAGCGTGGCAAAGTTGTGCGGGGTTAAGACTTATATCTTTTCGTTTTGCTGATATAACGTTAATAGGTATGTCATTTGGATTCAGTTCATATAAGTTGTTTATAAGTTGTCCCTTACAAATCATATTTTGTTCCTTTTGTATAATGCAAATCGAATTTCCAAAAACAAAAGTAAAACATTCATTATCCAAAACAGGAATAGAAATAAGGTTTCGAATAAGTGACGGAACAAATAAATAATTGTTCAAAACAATGGAAAAACTAGAATCCAAAACAGAAAGATAAATTGTCCCAATGGCTTCAGCAGCAACCCTTGCTCCGTTGCCCATTCTTATTTAGGTCTCACCCACATTAAGCTTCCTACTTCTTGTCATGAGCTGCAAATCATTACAAAGATGTGAGCCACAACCAGTATCCAATACCCAAGCAGAAGATTTAACGGACAAATTAACTTCAACTAAATACGTACCCTTTTCAGAACGTTTCTGATCAAGGTAAGCCTTGCAGTTGCGTCGCCAATGGCCCTTCTTTCCACAATGATGGCAAGCGTCATCAACTTGCTTGGTGACCTTGTCATTCTTCACTCCGCTCGACTCGCCCTTCTCAAGTTTCTTGCTCGGGCCGAAACTCCTTTCTTTCCTTTTCTTCTGGAAAGAACCTTTCTTTGCAGAAGGAGCAACTAGGAGAACAGATTTCTCCTTCTTGATCGTGGACTCATAGCTGACCAACATGTTCAACAACTCATCCAGTGGTGGATCGAGCTTGTTCATGTTGAAGTTCACTATGAACGATTCATAGGAACTAGGAAGAGACAGTAGGATCAAATCCACCGAGAGCTCGGCCGGGAGGGTGACATCAAGGCTCACCAACTTCTCAAGGAGAGTGATCATCTTGAGACCGTGCTCGTGGACCGAAGCCCCTTCACGCAGCCTCATGGTGATCAACTCCTTGGTAGCTGAGTACCTCGATGCCCTAGTATTCACACTGTACATGCTTTCAAGATGATGCTTGATATCATAAGCATGCACGTGAGACTCAAACTTCCTCGCGAGCTCTGGCACCATGGATGCTAGCATGTAGCACCTCGCATGGAGGTCGTCCTTCTTCCATGCCTCAAAAGTGGCAGTCTCGTCAGCAGTAGCAGTCGCAGGGAGAGCAGCGGGGGGACGTTCATTGAGCACATAGAGACGCTCCTCGACTTGGAGCACAAGTTTCAGATTGCGAAGCCAATCCAAAAAGTTTGGACCGGTGAGTTTGTTTTGGTCGAGGATAGAGGAAAGGGGATGTTTGGACATTGTTGTTGAGAAAATTTTAAGAAGACAATAATTAGAGTTTAGTTCGTAATAATCGTTACAATTAAAATTTTGGACTTTTATGTTTTAATTGTTCTCCCACTAATTTTATCGAATTCCACCACCCTCTAGCAGACAATCGAGAAAACTTATTTTTCTTTAATGGGCTTTAGGTCCAATAGCGTTAATGTAACCCGTAGTTAATCTATCCCGATTACATAAGCCTAAAGGTAGAGTACTATCAATCACATCACTATGTGACCCTAAAGATCGATTTACCTCACACTTGATAATGATCTAAGTTAATCTAGCGAATATCAAAATCTTCGTGTGTCAAGTCTAGCCTACCAATATGAGATGTCATAGATCCAACTATATCAAACTAATGCAATCCCTAGTTAATCTAGCCGACCACATTAATCCATTATAATTTTATCTATGACCGTATCTCCATCTAATGTCAATTAAATTACAGCTTATCCCACAATAGCACTCCCCGCTAACACGGCTTACTGCACTATTATGAGAGGCTACACATAATTTAATTGTTGGTAGAAGGAAAGAAAAATTCAACAATTTGGTTTTTCTTTATAGCTTGATAATTATTCTTGATTAAGAATGAGGGATTTTATTTATTAAATCTTCTTAGCTCATCGGAAGTTTTAGGTTATGATCGTTTGTGATTCCTACAACTATGTTCTCTAGGTATGTGGAAACGCATATTGATCCTAAGAGAGACATACAATCATCATCGTACTTAATTACAATCATTCATCTCATGAATTAATTAATTAATACGATTAATTGCAAATATGATTAACGGACTCCCTTCATTCATAAATCAATCAAATAAGAATGAAGTCCATTAATTATTTGCCATTTAATTTGTGTTCCATTAATTAAACTAATTTAACGATTAAATTAAATAATTAATCCAACACTATTCTTTCAATTCAAATTAAATTAATGGATCAATTATCTAATTGGGTCTAATTGATAAATAATTTCAAAAATTAAAAATCAATTAATTTTAATATTAAACCACCCAACTTGATAACACCAATAATTCAACAATTCAACAAATCGAAGCATGCTTTCGAAAGCGACAAACACGTTGACAAATAAACGATTAACCCGTGGCTCTGATACCACTGTTGGGGATCGTGCATGTATACGCAGCGGAATTTTAAAATTTTATATCGAACTAGTTTCGATTACATGCATAAACTAATCACATAGTCAACGTACCTTAACGCTTCCGCCATACATATGGTAATTATCGATTTAATTGAAAAACACGTAAAACCGAAAATTACGAAACATGCTTGTTCATCATTCAATAAAATCGAAACACGTAATCACATATTACTCATAATCATAAATTATAATTCATACAAACATGCTCGAATTAATTTACGATAGTTTCGATTTATTTACCTCTTGTAGCGTGAGATTTCGACGAATCGAAACCTAGAACCAATCACGTACAAGCTGCGAAATACCAATCCTCGGGGCTGCAATTCACGGCTGGAACAAGCTGATCCAGCAAGCGACGAACGGCGGTGAATGGCAGCAGCAGCGGCGGCACGTGGGCGGCGTAGCGGCGCGTGCGGCGGTGCGTGGATTCGGCGGGGCAGCAGCTCCTCTCCAATTAGGTTTCACCTCGTATTTTCGACCCACTCGAACTACAGCACTAGATGTAAACGAGTTAGATAACAACAAGAATAAAACGAAGGAAACGAGAGGAGAAAACCGGCGGTGATCGGCGGTGGCGCGGCGGGGCAGCAACGGCCGAAGAGGGCTGAGCGGCTAGGGTTTTGGTGATGAAAATCTGATCACAAACTCTTGTTTGAGGTCTATTTATACCTAGGGTTTTCAACCCTAGTGGGTTTAAGTCATTGGGCTTGACCCACTGATGTATTAAGCCCATTCCCTCGTCGGCCTCGTTTCTAATAAACGATCGTCCACAAAATTATAACAAAATTATATTTGTGACGAGCTCAAAGTCCTCGTCGATACGAGTGCCTCTTCGAAATTTCCAATTTCCAAAATTGGAAACTTCCACTTCAGTGGACTTGCTAAATCGGGAAACTTCCCAATTTAGAAAGTTCACTAAATTCCGCATGTCTCTCTTTCTCTACGTTTATTCCGATTCGCAATCCACAATTACGAATCTTGGATTCAATCATATCGACATCCAATCGTTCAAAGATTAACACATTAATCTATGCTTGTTGTTATCAAGGATCTATATTACACGAGAAGTGTGACCCTCAATGGTTCAGGTGTATGCTAGCCGTGGGCTCACAACTCTTTGTGATTCGAACAACACATTGTTCTTATACGAACTCCTCCCAAGAGTCCCGATTAGAGTAAAACTAATTTTACCTAATCCCCGATCAAATCGGTGCCCAATGAATCAAGATTGGCGTCTAGCAACTACGCATCATGATTCCCTAGATACAAGTGAAGTGCCTGCAAGAACCTTATGATATAGTTAGCGTACAGTACAATCCTTTCGCAGCACATGTCCCGATTGAACTAGAGGCATTGGTTCACCGAGACCTCTTCTAAAGTTCAATAACCGTGCGAACGTTCTAGGTATTATAAATCCGTTCGTGTGCGACTTAGGGAAACACATTTCCCTAATCACCCCACTATCAACTCTGGCCAGAGATTCCTTGGATTATAAACCGTCAGAACACACAGGACATCCATGACTACTCAAGCGCTCGAATCCCCTACTACAATGCACAGACTTCACACTAGATTTCGGATTGCACGAACGTTGGCCCTTGGAGTGGTCCTCGGTGGGACTCAGAGATAGGTCACGATCCAATCGGTCCTCTAGTGAAGTCACGGTGATGTCTGGGTCTTAAGGACTAATGGTGTACAACTATATCTTAGAAACCTATTATTCGATGAATGAGAACCACTTATAGATTTCTAGGGCGAGGGAGTTCAGTGAACTCATCTAGTATGAGCACCCAATCAAGTATGCCGATGTCACAACACCGAGGACTGATGAGACGCAGTACACATACACTAAGTACTAGTCTCAAAAGGGAAAGGCCGGTATCCTCATTATTGGCGTAACCCATCGACTAGGAATAAGGTTTAACAGTTACATTACATTGCTGAGTTATCTCACGATTCTACTAGACCAACTCACAGTAATAGAGTAACTCGTTAGGACTATATCTATGCTACTTGCATGGGATAACAGATGTAGAAGGCCAAATAAGATATTTTATTATTACGAACGAAAAACGATTGTTTTATTACAAGATAAAAGGAAAGACCACAACCACAAGTTGGCTTGTTGGTCACCTACTCCAACTGTTCGAATCACAAAGAGTTGTGAGCCCACGGCTAGCTTACACCTGAACCATTGAGAGTCACACTTCTCGTGTAACATGGATCCTTGAAAAACAACAAGCATAGATTAATGTGTTAATCTTTGCGTAGTTGGATGTCAATATGATTGAATCTAAGATTCGTAATTGTGGATTACGAGTTAGAATAAACGGAGAGAAAGGGATATGCGGAAATTTAGTGAACTTTCTAAATTGGGAAGTTTCCCGATTTAGCAGGTCCACTAAATTAGAAGTTTCCAATTTTGGAAATTGAAAATTTCAAAGACGCACTCGTATCGACGAGGACTTTATGCTCGTCACAAATATAATTTTGTTATAATTTTGTGGACGATCGTTTGTAAGAAACGAGGCCGACGAGGGGGTGGGCTTAATGGATCAGTGGGTCAAGCCCAATGACTTAAGCCCATGAGGGTTATGAACCCTAGTATAAATACAACTCATAAGATGAGTTGAGAGAAGTTTTTTTTACAACCCCAAACCCTAGCCGCATGAAGCACGGCTGTCCTCCGCCTCACGGCTGCAGCCCCGCCGCTGCACCGCTGCACCGCCGTCGCGCCGCCGCTCTGCCGCCGCCGGTTTCTTCTCTTTTCTTCCTCGTCTTTATTCCCGTTGTTTTCTAACTCTTTTGTATCTAGTGCTGCAGTTAGAGTGGGTCTAGTTGTACGAGGTGAAACCTAATTGGAGAGGAAGAACGCAACTCCACCACCGCCAGCCCCGCACGCGCCGTCGCCGTTGCCACGCGCCGCCGCCGCTGCACCTCATGTGCCGCCGTCGAGATCAGATCGGACCAGCTGCTATTCGGTCGGTTCTTCGCAGCCTTGGAGTTGTTTAATAGCAGCTTGTACGTGTCTTAGTTTATAGATTTCGATTCGTCGAAATCTCACGCTTCAAGAGGTAAAATCGAAAACCCCTGCGAATTAATTCATAATTGGATTATATGAACTAATTTGTGAGCATGACAATTATATGAAGAATGTATGTTTTCGATTTCATGATGTCGTATGCAAGCATGCTCGTCTTTGTTTTTCGTTTTATTGAATTTCGATTAAAATATGAAATATTACCATGTGTATGGCGGAAGCGTTAAGGTACGTTCAATTAATTGATTTATGCATGTGATCGAACATTGAGTTCGATTAACTTTTTGTTTTCCGCTGCGTATACATGCATCGATCCCCAACAACACTAAGTGCTAGTCTCTTAATGGGAAAGGCCGATATCCTCATTGGTGGCGTAACCCTTCGACTAGGAACATGTTTAACAATTATAATACTAAACTAAATATCTCACGATCCTAACGATCAATTACTAGTACTTGTAATAACTGTAAGGACTATATCTATGTTTGAGACAAAGGGACAAAGATATAGAATCCCAAGGTGTTTTTATCATATATACGAAAAAGGATTATTTATTACAAGAATAAATGGAAAGGTCACAGCCACAAGTTGTCTTGTTGGTCACCTACTCTAACAGTTTATGCGTATTCGTTTCCTATTATTGAAGTTAGTGTTTTTAATAGCATTTTCGCGTGTGCGCTTTTGCGCGAGAACTTTTGTGCATTGTTTTGTACGTGTATGTTTCCCACATGTTGTTTTGTGCGAGTGTTTTTTTCCATGTTTGTTTATACGTATTCGTGTCGTAGTATTGTGGTTAATCTTTTCAATAGCGTTGTTGCGCATGGACTTTGCGCAATGCTTTTCTGCATTATTTTGTATGTGTATGTTTGTGCATATTGTTTTGTGCGAGTGTTTTTATCCATGTTTGTTGATTCTTATTCATGTCCTAGTATTGTAGTTCATGGTTTCATTAGCTTTTTTGCGAATGCATTTTTGCTTGAGTGGTTCGCTGCATTGTTTTGTACGTGAATGTTTGTGCATGTTGTTTTATGTGAGAGTTTTTCTGCATGTTTGTTGTGCGTATACATAGACACGGCCATTGGCCTGTTTTCGGCCCAGAACCGGCCCAAACCGTTGATCAGTGAACCGGCCCCTTGTACCCGGGACGGGCCCGGTTCTAGGAATTGGTGAGCCGTGAATCGCCGGGCCGGCCCATCGGTTCACTCGAATTTAAAAATAAAAAAAATAAAAAATAGCTGAAAAAGTTGAACCGACCCATGGCCGTGTCTACGTATACATGTCCTAGTATTGTAGCACGTGTGTATATACATTATTTTACTAATATTTAAAATGGAATTATATGTTTGTTTTAAATGTATGCCATCAAGGTGAGTTCGATTCGTTTTATATGGTATTGTCGTCGGGTATCTTTTCACTTCATTGGCCCATTAAATTCAATACCTCTGCCTTACTTATTTCCATTTCTTAATTTTCAAGGTTAAATATATTATTTTTTGAGTAAAAAGCAGTTTGCCCCTTAAAATATGGGCTGATTTGCACTTTACCCCCCAAACAAAAAAACTTTGCACGTTTTTACCTGAACTCGTTAATTCGTTGCACGGTGCCCCATGAACTAATTTTTCCGGCAATTTTGACCGGAAAGTTAAAACATGTGCGTTGCACGTGACATTTAGAAGGCTATATTCGTCCATTCACTTACATCTTTAATATTAAATATAAATTATTCTTTAAAAAAACAAAAAAAAAAATTAAAACAAAAGAAAGAAAACAAAAAATAAAAAAATATTTTGTATTCACTTTCACCAGATATCCGCCCAAGACTGTCTTTTTCCTTCTTCCCCACTTCGCCCACCGTGCCACCACCATCCCAAACCCATCTCAACCAAAAATTTCGTCACCCACCGGCCGCCGATGCCATTACTTGCCTCGCTTCCTCCTCCGTTTGCCGATCGAGTCTTCGAACACCTTCTCTCTTCCGATAAACACACACTAAAACCTCGCCTCTCTGTAATTTCTATATATCTAATTTCTTCGATTTGTGTGTGTGTGTGTGATTGCAGGAAGTCAGCGGTAGATTCAGGCTGTATTCAGAAATAACAAGGGGTTTTTTTATCGTTGTAAAGAACAGATTGATTGGAAACGAATTTAAAAAAAATTCCAACATTCTTCGAAGGGGGCGATTACGAGGGGTGGGTTCATAAACAGAATCCAAATTAAGAACATGGGTTCCAGGATCATTAGCAATGGATGAATCAAACGGGTTGTATTTCAAAACGGATTTTACGGTTTTTTCCTGGGCCGCAGCAACTCCGGCGGCGAAAATGGAGGTCTTGCGGCGGATTTGAGAGGAAATAAACATGGATTAAAACATGGGTTGGTGGCGACTGTGCTGAAATTCTCCATGGATGAAATCCTGAAGCAGGACTGTGATGAGATGCGTGTGTGTGTGTGTGATGTGTGGGCGGGGAAAGAGAGATAGAGAGAGAGAGGGGGGGGGGGGGTGGACGGGAAGAAGGAAGACAATATTTTTTTATTTTTTTGTTTTTCTTGTTTTGTTTTTATTTATTTTTTGGTTTTTTAAAGATTAATTTATATTTAATATACAATATGTAAGTGAATGGACGAATATATCCCTACGAATGTCACGTGCAAGGCACATGTTTTAACTTTCCGGATAAAATTACCGGAAAATTGAGTTTAGGGGGCACCGTGCAACGAATGAACGAGTTCAGGTAAAAACGTGCAGTTTTTTTTGTTTGGGGGGTAAAGTGCAAATCGACCTTTAATTTAGGGGGCAAACTGTTTTTTACTCCTATTTTTTTTTTAAATGATAATACTTTTTGATGTTATTCTAATTAAAATTAATACTATAAATATTTTTATTTCTTTTATAATATTTGCTAGTTTTGCCATATTTGCTCTTTTAATACAAATATCCTAAAGAATCTAGAATATGATCCCATATATTTTTGTGCATGTGTTTTTGTGCATTTTCTTTTTTGGGTATTCATGTCCTAGTTATGTAGTTCATGTTTTCTTCAGCTTTTTGCGCGAGCAATTTTGCGAACGAACATTTGTACATTGTTTTTCGAGTGTATAGTTGTGCGAGTATTTTTGTGCATGTTTGTTGATGCGTATTCATGTCCTAAAATTGCAGTGTGTGTTTTCATGAGCGTATCTCATGCATTTTTGCTCGAATGCTTTTCTTGATTGTTTTGAACATGTATGTTTGTGCATGTTGTTTCGTGCAAGTGTTTTTGTGCATGTTAGTTAATGTGTATTGATATCTTAGTATTGCAGTTCGTTATTTCATTAGCATTTTTATGCATACACATTTCCCCGAGTACTTTTTTGCATTGTTTTGTACGTTTATGTTTGTGAATGTGGTTTTGTCCGCGTATTTTTGTGCATGTTCGTTGATGCATATGTCCTAGTATGTAGTTTGTGTTTTCATTAGCATATTTGCGCATGCACTTTTGAGTGGAGCTTTTCTGGAATGTTTTGTACGTTTATGTTTGTGCATGTTGTTTTGTGCGAGTGTTTTTGTGCAAGTTTGTAATGCTTATTCATGTCCTATAATTCTAGTTCGTGTTTTCATTAACGTTTTTGCGAATGCACTTTCACCTGACTGCGTTTTTGCATCGTCTTGTAGATATATCTTTGTGTATGTTGTTTTGTGCGAGAATTTTTGTGCATGTTTGTTCATGCGTGTTACGGTCGCAGTATTGTAGCTCGCGTTTCATTTGCGTATTTTGGAAGCACTTTTACGAGAGTAATTTTGTTCATTGTTCTCTAAGTGTATGCTTGTACATATAAGTTTGTGCATGTTGTTTTGTTCGAGTGTTTTGTGCTTGTTTGTTGATCCGTATCCATGTCCTACTATTATAGTTCGTGCGTTCATTAGTGTTTTTGCGCATGCACTTTTACGCGACTTCTTTTCTCCATTTTTTTTGTACGTGTATGTTGGTGCATGTTTTTTTGTTCGAGTGTTTTTGTGTATGACTGTTGACGTGTATTCATTGTTAGAGTAGGTGACCGGCAAGCCAACTTGTGGCTGTGGTCTTTCTCTTTTCTTTGTAATAAAACAATCGTTTTTCGTTCGTAATAATAAAATATCTTATTTGGCATTCTATATCTGTTATCCCATGCAAGCAGCATAGATATAGTCCTAACGAGTTACTCTATTACTGTGAGTTGATCTAGTAGAATCGTGAGATAACTCAGCAATGTAATGTAACTGTTAAACCTTGTTCCTAGTCGATGGGTTACGCCAATAATGAGGATACCGGCCTTTCCCTTTTGAGACTAGCACTTAGTGTATGTGTACTGCGTCTCATCAGTCATCGGTGTTGTGACATCGGCATACTTGAGTGGGTGCTCATACTAGATGAGTTCACTGAACTCCCTCGCCCTAGAAATCTATAAGTGGTTCTCATTCATCGAGTAATAGGTTTCTAAGATATAGTTGTACACCATTAGTCCTTAAGACCCAGACATCACCGTGACTTCACTAGAGGACCGATTGTATCGTGACCTGTCCCTGAGTCCCACTGCGGACCGCTCCAAGGGCCAACGTTCGTGCAATCCGAAATCTAGTGTGAAGTCTGTGCATTGTAGTAGGGGATTCGAGCGCTTGAGTAGTCATGGATGTCCTGTGTGTTCTGACGGTTTATAATCCATGGAATCTCTGGCCAGAGTTGATAGTGGGGTGATTAGGGAAATGTGTTTCCCTAAGTCGCACACGAACGGATTTATAATACCTAGAACGTGCGCACGGTTATTGAACTTTATAAGAGGTCTCGGTGAACCAATGCCTCTAGTTCAATCGGGACATGTGCTACGAAGGGATCGTACTGTACGCTAACTATATCATAAGGTTCTTGCAGGCACTTCATTTGTATCTAGGGAATCATGATGCGTAGTTGCTAGACGCCAATCTTGATTCGTTGGGCACCGATTTGATCGGGATTAGGTAAAATGAGTTTTACTCTAATCGGGACTCTTGGGAGGAGTTCGTATAAGAACAATGTGTTGTTCGAATCACAAAGAGTTGTGAGCCCACGGCTAGCATACACCTGAACCATTGAGGGTCACACTTCTCGTGTAATATAGATCCTTGATAACAACAAGCATAGATTAATGTGTTAATCTTTGAACGATTGGATGTCGATATGATTGAATCCAAGATTCGCAATTGTGAATTGCGAATTGGAATAAACGTAGAGAAAGAGAGACATGCGGAATTTAGTGAACTTTCTAAATTGGGAAGCTTCCCGATTTAGCAAGTCCACTGAAGTGGAAGTTTCCAATTTTGGAAATTGGAAATTTCGAAGAGGCACTCGTATCGACGAGGACTTTGAGCTCGTCACAAATATAATTTTGTTATAATTTTGTGGACGATCGTTTGTTAGAAACGAGGCCGACAAGGGGATGGGCTTAATGCATCAGTGGGTCAAGCCCAATGACTTAAGCCCGCTAGGGTTGAAAACCCTAGGTATAAATAGACCTCAAAAGGAGTTTTGAGATCAGATTTTTCAGCACAAAAACCCTAGCCGCTCAACACCTCTCGGCCGTTGCATCTCCGCCGCGCCACCGCCGACCACCGCCGGAAACACCGCCGGTTTTCTCCTCTTTCTCCTTCGTTTTTATTCGTGTTGTTATCTAACTCGTTTATATCTAGTGCTATAGTTCGAGTGGGTCGAAAATACGAGGTGAAACCTAATTGGAGAGGAGCTGCTGCCCCGACGAATCCGTGCACCACCGCACGCGCCGCACCGCCGCTCACGCGCCGCCGCTGCCGCTGCCACGCGCCGCCGCTGCTGCTGCCGTTCGTCGCCGCTCGTTGCTTGCTGGATCAGCTCGGTCCAGCCGTGAGGTGCAGCCCCGTGGATTGGTAATTAGCAGCTTGTACGTGACTCGTTCTAGGATTTCGATTCGTCGAAATCTCACGCTACAAGAGGTAATCAAATCGGAACTTTCGTAATTCGATTCGAACATGTTTGTATGATTATTAATTTGCAAGCATGAGTAATACGTGATTACATGTTTCGATCTTATTGAATGATGAATAAGCATGTTTCGTGATTTTTCGGTTTTATGTATTTTTCAATTAAATCGAAAATTACCATATGTATGGCGGAAGCGTTAAGGTACGTTGACTATGTGATTAGTATTGCATGTAATCGAAACTAGTTCGATATAAAATTTTTTAAATTCCGCTGCGTATACATGCACGATCCCCAACATTCATATCCTAGTATTGTAGTTCATGTTTTCAATAGCATTTTTATTTACGGATGCACTTTTGGGAAACTAATTTTGTGCTTTGCTTTGCACATGTATGCTTGTTCATGTGTATTCATATTCTAGTATTGAAGTCCGTGTTTTCATTAGCATTTTTGTGCATGCACTTTTGCGCAAGTGCTTTTTAGCATTGTTTTGTACTTGTATGTTTGTGTACGTGTTTTTGTGCATATGTGTTTATGGGTATTCGTGTCCTATTATTGTAGTTAGGGTTTTGAATAGCGTTTTTGCGCCTGCGCTTTTACCTGAGTACTTTTGTGCATTATTTTGTATGTCTATGTTTGTGCAAGTTGTTTTGTGCGAGTGTTTTTGTGCATGTTTGTTTATACGTATTCGTATCCTAGTGTTGTGGTTAGTCTTTTCAATAGCGTTGTCGCGCATGCACTTTGTGCAGTGCTTTTCTCCATTATTTTGTATGTGTATGTTTGTGCATGTTGTGCTGTGAGAGTGTTTTTATGCATGTTTGTTGATTCTTATTCATGTTCTAGTATTGTAGTTCGTGTTTTCCCTAGCATTTCTGCGAATACACTTTTGCGTGAGTTCTTCGCTGCATTGTTTTGTACGTGAATGTTTTTGCATGTTGTTTTATGTGAGTGTTTCTGTCCATGTTTATTGATGTGTATACATGTCCAAGTATTGTAGCGCATGTTTTCATTAGCGTATTTGAGCATGCACGTTTGCACGAGTGTTGTTCTATGTAAATTTTTTGCGCATGCACATTTACTAATTAATGACTAAATATATATATTATATATTATATATTAACACACAAACATATATATATATATATATATATATATATATATATATATATATATATATATATATATATATATATATATATATATATATATATATATATATATATATATATATATATATATATATATATATACATATATGTGTATATGTATGTGTGTGTTATACACTCGCGCGCGCGCGCGCGTGCGTGCGTGCGCGCGCGCGCGCGCGTATATGTGTGTGTATGCATACATATGCATATACATACACATATACATATATATACACAC